>PVKU01007764.1:0-70550 GCA_004027475.1 Anoura caudifer | reverse complement strand
TTCCTCTTCCCACTCCCCTATTGCTAACCCTCCATGTGGTCTCCATTTCTGTGTTTCTGCTCCTGATGTAGTGGTTTGCTTAGTTGGCTTTTGTTTTAGGTCTGGTTGTTAATACCTGTGAGTTTGCTGTCTTTTTACTGTTCGTATTTTTTATCTTCTTTTTCTTAGATAAGTCCCTTTAACATTTCATATAATAAGGGCTTAGTGATGATGAACTCCTTTTAACTTGACCTTATCTGAGAAGCACTTTATCTTCCCTTCCATTCTAAATGACAGCTTTGCTGGTTAGAGCAATCTTGGATGTAGGTCTTTGATTTTCATGACTTGGAATACCTCTTTCCAGCCTCTTCTTGCCTGTTAGGTCTCTTTTGAGAAATCCGCTGACAGTCTGATGGGAACTCCTTTGTAGGTGACTGTCCCCTTATCCCTTGCTGCTTCTAGAATTCTCTCCTTCATTTGAATCTTGGGCAATGTAATTATAATGTGCCTTGGTGTGTTCCTCCTTGGGTCCAACTTCTTTGGGACTCTCTGAGCTTCCTGGACTTCCTGGAAGACTATTTCCTTTGCCAGATTGGGGAAGTTCTCCTTTATTATTTGTTCAAATAAGTTTTCCACTGGTTGCTCTTCTTCTTCTCCTTCTGGTACCCCTAAAATTCGGATGTTGGGACATTTAAAGATGTCCTGGAGGTTCCTAAGCCTCTCTTCATTTTTTTGAATTTTTGTTTCTTCCTTGTTTTTTGTTTGGTTGTTTCTTTCTTCCTTCTGGTCCACTGCATTGATTTGAGTCCCAGTTTTCCTCACATCTCTGTTGGTTTCCCATGCATCTTTCCTCATTTCACTTATTGTAGCCTTCATTTTTTCATCTAATTTGTGAGCAAAATCAACCAATTCTGTAAGCATCCTGATCACCAGGGTTTTGAATTGTGCATCTGATAGGTTGGCAATCTCTTCATTGCTTAGATAAATTGACTCTAGGGCTTTGATTTGTTCTCCGGTTTGAGCCATTTTCATTTCTGGGTTTTTTTGGTCTAGTCGAAGCTGTTAGGTAGTGAGGGGTGGAGCCTCAGGTGTTCCCCAGGGTGGGACAGCCCAGTCGCTGGGTAGTGATGCTGTATGTGGGGGCGGGGTCTGAGAGGAGACAATGGCCCTTGCTTTGCTCACTCTTGGATTCCCCTCCCTTTCACCGCTTCCCCTTTGCCTGGATTATCTGCCCGTGAATGTGGGACCACCAGGTCAGCCAGCTGCCTTGTGCGGCCTCACTGGGTCTGCACAGTTGCCACCCCGTGCCCGGGGTCTGCTAGTCGCCGCCTGTGCACCTGGGGGCTGCCAGCCGCTGCTGCCTGCGTGCCCGGTCTGCACCTCCGCTTTTTCCTGTCGCGACTCCGCCCCTCTTACCGGTCTGGATGAATCGTTGTGGACTTCCAAACAGTTTGATTTTCTGAGTTCTGGTTGTTTTCTTGTTTCTAAATCTTTGTTGTCCTGAATTTTGGTTGTGAGAAGAGGCACAGTGTGTCTGCCTATGCCTCCATCTTGGCTGGAAGTCTCTCAAAATAACATTTTTAAAACTTGGGGAATCACACTGACAGAATGGGGGTATGAGGTGGGTGGGGAGTTCATAAAGCTGCTTCTCCATTAGTCTTGAAAGTGTGCATCTTAAACCTAAAATCCATGTTGTAGGAATGCACATTACTATAAGTTTTCCCAGCAGCAGTGCCTTTTAAAGAACTTGGCATAGAGTGGTGGCGAGACCGCCAGCCTCTTCTCTATTGACCCGGAATTGGATCTTGACAGTCTTATTAAATCCTTGGTGATATTCAGGTCAGATCCCAACTTTCTCTTCTTAATGCATGTCATTATTGTTATTAATTATTATTGTACATTGAAGTCAGTTACACCACAGCTCCTCCTGTAAATCAGGTTACCAGCCCTATGTAGGCAGGCCAGCCTCCTTCTACCGTGCTAGGCTTCTAGGAATACCTTCACTCCAGGGCAGGCAGTGCGTTTGGCTTCAATAGTTTGGTTCTGGCTGAAAACCATTGCTTGGCTATTGTAGATAATGCTTCCATGAACATAGGGATGCATATATTCTTTCAAATTAGTGTTTTGGGTTTCTTCAGGTAAGTCCCTAGAAGTGGAATTGCTGGGTCATTAGGCAGTTTCATTTTTAATCTTTTGAGGAAACTCCGTACTGTTTTCCATACTGGCTGCACCAATCTGCATTCCTACCAACAGTCCACGAGAGTTTCCTTTCCTCTCCATTCTCACCAATACTTGTCATTTGTGGGTTTATTGATGGTAGCCATTCTGATGGGTGTGAGGTGGTACCTAATTGTGGCTTTAATTTGCATTTCTCTGAGGATTAGTGAGGTTAAGCACCTTTTCATATGCCTATTGGCCTTCTGTATGTGCTCTTTGGAGAAGTGCCTATTCAAGTCCTTTGCCCATTTTTTAAATATAATACATTAATTGTTGACTATAGGTACAATGTTGAACAGC
This sequence comes from Anoura caudifer, assembly GCA_004027475.1. NCBI lineage: Eukaryota > Metazoa > Chordata > Mammalia > Chiroptera > Phyllostomidae > Anoura > Anoura caudifer. Next base: position 68,054 of record PVKU01007764.1, on the reverse strand, counting down.
ATATCTCTAAAGATTATTTATCTTATTCAGATGAAACATTATGCCTGCTGATTAACAATAACTCCCATTTCCCCTTCCCTCTCAGCCCTCACTAACCACCACACCAGTCTGTGATTCTGCGATTTCAGCATATGGACATTTTCCAATGCAATGGGCCTCTTGCTATCGTAAAGAGAGAGGAGACTACGGGTGAGCCTTGAACCTGGAGCATTTATGGGAAGCATATGGCTTCAAGGTGCAAAAAAAATCACATTGAATAATGCAAAAAGCTTTAAAAAATACAGATAGAGGGAATACATTAATTATGATTAAAGAACTTGAAAATAGACAAATAATATTAATTAAAATAAAACATTGCAAAATATCAGTGCTGTTAAACCTAATTCTGGACCTAATAATTTCAAAACAGTGACAGTTTTGCTAAAAATAATGTTTTGGATTAAAAGGTTTTTATGCTTCTAATAGACCCTGTTCTCAACAGTCTGTAAGAGGAACTACACAGGCCTCTTTCATTTATGGGGTCTTCTGCTTGTGTTCTTTGTAGGAACTCTAGAATTTTATTTTTTATATTTTATTTTTTAAATGGAATTTATTGGGGTGACATTGGTTAATAAGATCACTTATGTGTCAGGTGTACATTTCTATGATACATGATTTGTGATGCATTGTGTTGTGTGCCTGGCCTCCAGAATTTTAGATCTGGACAGGGGGCTTTGGTTTGGGGGGTAAAGGGAAAATACGGGAAAGTAGAAGAAAAAAATTAAATAAGGCAAACCTAAATGAGCAAGAGGGCATGTAGTTGCACTTATAAATGTAGAAGAAGCAGTAGGAAGATATACATACATCACTGAAGGAAGCAATGATAAAATAGATTTATTGGAACCTCCACTTGACAGGGGGTGATTCAATTGTAATGGGTCATACCTGTTGAAGATAGTCATATCATTTCCCTGACTTGTAAAAACTGTGATTTTTAGGCAGTCCTGTATAATGTTGGACACAACTCACCAAAAAGTGTTGAGTGAAGCCTTTTTAGTTCTCTATTTTTTAGATATTTTTCAAATTATTTCTCCCAGGTCTCCAGACTCTTATTCTGACTGGTCTTGTCAATTACAGAAAAAAAAATTCTTAGGCCAATTTACACCAACTATATTACTTATTTATTTATTGATTGATGATTAATTTATTCATCAGCAAATGCTTATTGAACACTTACTATGTGCTAGACACTGTTCTAGCTCTGAGAATACAGGCACACACAAAATAGATAAATATTTCTGCCTTCGTAGAATTTATGTTTAATTTGGAAGGGAGAAGGCATTAGTAAATAAATAAATATAATAAGGTACATGTATGTCAGATGGCGGTTAGTCCTATGGAAACAAAGAAAGGCCGAATGGGCAAGGTGGTGAAGAAGTTGAATTGTAATTGGGTCATTAGGGAGCATATCACTTGAGCAAAAAGGTCAGGAGGTGAAGCGAGAGCTGCGTGGCTGTCTGGGGGCCTGTGCTGGTTATCCATGCAGGACTACTGGGCGGAAAGAAATGTACCACTCAGAGAAATGAAATGTTAATAATGGCATTTCTGATGACAATTAGGGAGATGGTTTTGGTACAAAGACTTTTCTGGAGTCCTGCAGCTCATGCCATGCCAGTCAGTGCTGACTCTGCCAAGGGGACTGGCCAATCCAGAGGAGACATTTTGAATGATTTCTTAAAACGGTGAAGGCTGTGCTGTGTGGCAGGTGACAGCCAATGAATGGATCTCTTGTAAAAGTTGAAGGCTCCCTGGAATGTGATAGGATGCCAGAAGACATTTAAACCTCATCAAGAAAAGGAACCCTGCAGGGATTCATCCATTTTATAACCCTTATTTGGTCTCTTTAGACTTTTGTCTCTGCTCCGGGTCTGGGCATTATTTGGTTCTCTGCAGGTCCAGTGTGATGCTGTGTCCTCATGAATCAACTCTGCTGATAGATGTTGGAAGAATAAGGAGCTCTATCTAGTTTGGTGAAAAAAAGTGGGAGGGAATGAGGAGTGGCTCCAATATTTCAGATGTGATGATAGTCTTATTTAGGGATCTTGAGCCTTTCCTTCCTAAACTCTGAGTACTTATGTCTCAGACACGAAGGGGAGGTGTTTAGCGCTGGCGGACTTCTCTGTCCTCTGTAGTACTTGTATCTTATGCTGTATCTGTAAACGCTCTTGGTCTAAATGCCCCCATTGGTTTTCCCAGAGTGCCATGCCATTTGCTGAGTGACTCTTCTAATCTAATGTGTGGGACAAGCAAATGTTCTCAATCAGGGTCACCATCGATGCCGTGCAGATTGTGCCATCCACCAGGGCACCTAACTGAGGGTGCGAATGGGAGCTAAACTTGATCCTATGGTTTTCTTGCCAGGCTATGTACCCTGCCATGGAGAACTGATCTGGAGAAAAGGTGACTTTTTTTTAAATTTGCCCAGAGGTAACCTATGTTAGTCAAACGGTGTTCTGTTGTGGCTGCAATAGCCCAAAAGGTGTGCCATTTCTGATTCACACAATGGAAATGTGGGGCTAGCCCTGGTCCAGTTCCAGTTTTCAATGGCATGTCTTCAAAGAAAACCTCTCTCCCTCTTTCTTCCTACATGCATGAGCAGACATACCCATCAGCTCCTGTGCATTTGCTTGGGCACATGTACGTATACATCCCTTGTCTGTAGTTAAGAAAAACTCATTTTGTTTCTCAAATTCTTTTTCATCAAAGCTGTGGGCTGGTGTTATACTGGGAACAAGTCAAGGTTATTGTCCACCCTTAGAATGGGTGATTAAGTATCACCGAAGTAAAATCAGACTTGATTCATATTCCTTCTTTAATGTTTGACTAAATCTTAGGCTTATGGGGACAGAGAGGGCCTCGCTAGGCCACCCCTCCTGGACAAAGTGTGTTATCTAAATCATTACAAAGAGGGCTGTTTACTTTGCACAGGGTCAGAAAAGGCGCTTTGGAGTGGGAGACAGTGGTTGAGCCTGGAAGCTACGCTCTGAGTGGCAGACATGCAGCAGGTTTGTTACAGAAACAGCTGGGCTTGCACCCACGGCAGGGGTGTGGACTGCCCTTCCACTGTTGTGCGGGCTAGGAATTGTACTTACTTAATTGTTTTGGGGTTAAGAGCAAGGGCTTTGAAGCTGGATTTCTAAGATTCAAATTTAAGTGGTACCTATTATGTGCTGTATAAATGTGAGCAATTCTCTTAACTGCTCTGCGATTGTTTTCTCGTCACCATTGTTGACACTTTTTTTTTTGTCACTATCCTCCTCCTCCTCATCAACATTGTTGTTGTCTTCATCTAATTCGGGTCCCTGGGTCGTTGATGGCTTTCCCCCACAGCTGAACACTATGCTCCTTTTGTCTGTATGTCACTCCCTGTATGTCACTGTGCCTGCCAAGTCTTGCCCAAGCACCAGATTGGGCTTTCCTTGGTGTCTGGGTTCCTCCTGAGTAGGCTTCCTGGCTATCACCTGCGTACAGGCTGTTTCAGTTCAACAGGATCCAAAGTTGACAGACTATGTTCCCTACAGGGGGAGAGACTTAGGGACTTAATGTGTTCAGAAAAAGAAACTGAGTAAAAAGAGAACATTATCCTAATGAGCTTTGTATGGACTTACTTGGATTAGGGTTTAAAGAGAATATGTAGGATTTACATACATCATAAAAATGATAGCTATCATTTTGAAAATATGCTATGTACTGGGTGCAATGATAGATTTTTAAAAATACAAATATCTTAGCAATCCTGCAAGATAGATATTTTGATGAAAAAAGATGAGGCAACTGAAACGCACAATAATAGCAGATTTGTGAAGGGACTGCTTTCTCTGACACAATTTTCTCCCATATATTGGTTTGATAATTTTTCCTGACCTCCGGATGCCCTAAATCTGTACTTGAAGCATAATTTGGTCATAGATAGTAAAGATGGCATTTTCAGTTAATGCATTTGATTATTTTCTTACTATGAAAGTAACACATAGTCAATATACAAAATTTTGAAACAGTGGCTGAGTAACACGCCTAAGGCCAAGCCAATCTGGTAGGCGGCAGTCAAGGCTAAGCCTTCTCCCAGGAATCTGGGCTCTCGATCACTGTTCTGTATGAAACCATTTCCCTGTGTTGATTTCCTTTGGCTGACTCACATACCAGGCCAAATTCATTATTATTTAACATACTGGCATACCTCAGTTCAGGGCATTTGCTTGTTTTGCATAGTCCCATCTGTCTTCAGCATAGGTTAACAGTATGGAACTTCTCTTGGCCAGATAAGCAGCTAATTTTGGAAAGAGTAGCATCCTCATGATAGCAAATATGACTGGAAAAGCCAGTGATGCAAATGGAATCGATGTCCATACGTGATAAATTGGCTTCTTTCAAAGAATATCTACTAAGCTGTTAAGTCATGTCTAGCTTGATGACAATGCTGTCACTTTATATGCACACTGGTAAATTTTTTGCATACTGTTTGGCCAGGGTAGGTCCCAGGTCACCTCCTCCTTTACTTGTAGTTCCCCGAACTTCACTCCTTTAATTGGGGGGAGGGTGTTTTCTTTTGAGAATTATATGTTAAGATGATGTTGGATAAATACATCATTACGTTTCATTTTTCTTGGTGAATATTGGTTTACTTCTTGTTTTAATTAGATTCAATGTAAGCCCATAAGGTGGTAGAGAAAATACATATTGGGGCTTTAGATCCTTCATTCATCATATGAAGAGTTAGGCTAGATCAGCAATTTTCAACTGGTGTGCTGCAAGAATTTTTAAAACATGCAATACCTGACTATTTAGTCATAGACATTGACCTCTTATCCTTTAGATTATCAAATAAATACAATGACAACAGCCAATACAACAATTGCAGTCCACTGTGAAGGAATCAAAATTATGCCTATTTTCTTTGTCAGATCGGCTGCGGAGTTTTAGTGATTAGTATGTGTGCACCATGTGATGAAAAATATTGACAATCACTGGGCTAGATGATAACTAAAGACTTTTCCATCTCTCAGGTTCCTTAAAGCTTTTCCTTTGTCACAACAGTGAGAGAAATTTCAGGACCTGAGATCATGTTAACAAAAATTTTCTTTGGCAGAATTGGGTAGATTCCAGGAAACATTGCTAATTTATTTATTTCTTGTCAGCTGCAGGAAGTGGAATTTTGTGACCTTCAACAACTGATGACCCTCAGATAATATTCATGACATACTTGAAATTATAAGGGGAGCTGATGTTTAGCAAAGACATTCAAATGAGATGAGGTTAGGGACTGTCCCCCTTTCTCATGGCTGAGGTGGAATAAAGTGGAATAAAGTTCCCTGACACAAACATGTTCGGAGATACCTCCAGTTGCAATCTGTGGCTTATAAAAAGAATATTGCATTTATTTCCTCTGTTCTCTCAGTCTGAATGGAATGGAGACAGGAGTAATGACTGTCCAATTCCATGTCACGGAGGTGCTCCTTTGAGCAGGTAGGGCAGGCTCGGTATGGCAAGCAGCGTGTTGGTGGCAGGGCTGGGAAGACGCCCTTTGATTCCTGGTTACCCCTCTCACTGCCGTGTGACCGGAATCGTGTGACTTAATTTCCTTGACCCTACATTTTCTCGTGTATGAAATGGAAATAATAAAATGTTCCTGAGAGGTTGGCTGTAAATAGTAAGTTTTAATGCATCTGTAATACCTATTGCTCAATAAATCTAGGTCCCCAGTCTCATATCCAAAATTTTGAAATCCAAAATTTGTGAAAATTGTTTTCTTGAAAGCTTCTTGACAAACCTCAGCTGTTCAATCGTATTTCACTTGGTAGAGAAGTTTTACCTGATCCTATGAAGCTATTTATAGTCTCTGTCCTGTTCCATGTGATTATTCCTAGGTTTGGTTGTGTAAGTGTTTATTTGTGCTGCTTCAGATCCTTCTGGGGGTGGTGGTTACATAAAGTACAATGTTATAGCCTTCTAAAATGTAAAAATGTCTGATTTTCAAACATACATGGCCCCAGGGATTTCTTTTAAGGGATTTAGAACTATATTTCTTTACTGGTTTTAGAATGAATGAGTATTAAACATTTTTTTGGATTGGTTTATTCTAGCTAAGATCACACTTGGTCATTAAAATAATTTTTAATGTTTTTCCATTTTTTTTGGAACAGATCGTTTTATATTTTCTGAACTAAGATTTATGTTTATTAAGCTGGTAACTTCCTTACATTTCAGACTTGACGAAAACCTTGAGACATAGAACCCAGTGGGTCTTATGATAAGATAAAAAAATATTCCAAACTGTTTCAAGTTCAGCTGAGTTAAAAGAGGTCCTTTTACTCTCTTACTAAATATCTGTTAAAAAGAGTTACATCCCAAGAAATAGGCACGGATGGTAGGATAAGTGACAGAAGATGGAGGAATGAAAATTAATTGGTTCTCAGCTTCTTTGAAGATTATTCAATGGGACATCTTTTCAAAAATGTACGATTTCCACAGGGTTTGAACATGCTTGGCTCAGCTTTTGGTCTCTTTTCTGGAAAAGTTACACTTATTTAAAAAAAACAAGTCAGATACTCTCTTGATTCTTAATTGCTCATTCACTACTAAACATCATAATTCTTACGCTTAGCACTGAGTTTTTTAATTTATTGCTAGGATTTGTGGAGGCCTACGAAAGTTGTAAATGTGTATATACTGCACAAAGGCGGGAGACAGGCTCCATTCATGGCACCGAAGCTGCCCTGTTCTGTTGCCAAGAGCAGAAGCCACCTGCTGAGCTGTAACAAAACCAGATGGATCAGTTGCCTGAAGTGTCAGTAGCTCATTTAAAACAAATTCCAGGTTTAATTGAGCCTGTATCAAATAGATCATCTTGTATAGAAAGAATACTATTTTAGCTTATGATTTGAAAGAGTGACTATCAGTAATAATCCATATACAATAAGAGGTTGACAGACCAGTATAATTCATGAGCTACAAAGGAGAAATTATTTTGTAGGCTACTTAGTCACTGGGTAAAAACTAAAGTAATTCATTTAATTGTCCTTTGGAGGGCTCTCTACATTATTTTTGTGAAACATTGGAAACATTGAAAAGCCAAAGAAAAGCAGGAAATTATCTTACATGAAAGTTGGCTTATTAATTTTCATGTAAAAATGTGTTTTCTGATGTTTAGAACACTGTGATTTTAGGAGCAGTGAAAGTGTCTTCAGTCAGAAAAGGAAGTAAGCAAAGATGGGATCAGAGAAAACGTATTCTGAACCTTTGAAGAGATGAGGGGTGGGGAGGTAGAAGAGAGAAAAGGGGATACATGGTGATGGAAGGAGATTTGACCTGGGGTAGTGAACACACAATACAGTGTACAGATGGTGTATTATAGAACTGTACACCTGCATCCTATACAATTTTATTAACCAATGTCACCCCAATAAATTCAATTGTAAAGAAAAAAAGGAGAACTCACAGAACAGAGGAGAATGGTGGTTGCCGGGACTGGAGACGGGGAGATGTGGGCGGTTGTTGGTCAGAAGGTCCAAGCTCTCAGGTTTGGGTGAGAGAATTCTGGGGCTCAGATGTATGACATGGGGACTGCAGTGAGTACTGAACTGTATATCGAAAGTTGCTAAGAGAGTAGAACTTTACTGTTCTCATCATAACAGCAACAGAAAATGGTGATTAAGTGAGGTGAAGGATGTAACTGACCTCACTGCGGTAAACATGTTGCAGTATATGCATGTGTCAATTATCACATCATATACCTTAAACTTATACAACATTGTGTGTCAATTACATGTCAATAAAGCTGAAAAAAAGAGAAAAAAAGGTGAGGGATTTGACATGTAGAGGTGACTGATTTTGGTTCTGAGACCATTGTTCGTAAAATTACCTTCTAAGATAGAGAAATATATATGGTTTAGGGCAGCAGGGTCGTAGCTAAAACAGGGAGGTAGTAGAGGTCTGTTTTAATGCCTCTGTTTTATTCTCTCCCTTTTCCACCTGTGGAATACTGTTACCTTCCCCAAGTCCCTTCACTGTCCTTTATCAATCCAGACTTCAAGGCCTGCAAGGCTCTATGATACTGTGGCCTCTGTGTCTTTCTCCCCAGTCTCTGCAGTCCAGAAGCCTTGACTTCGTTTTGGTTCTTTGAAAACACCAGGATGGTAGCCCTAGGTTTTGTTCACTGCTCCATGTCCAGTGTCTAGTGCCTAGCACTGTGCCACAACTGACAACTATTTCTTAAACGAACGAATGACAGAAGTGAATGACATGTTATTGTCATTGTAGTTAGTAGCTGGTACAAATTACCCTCTTTCTGGTATTGTCCTTTATTCTGTTAAGTGTAGATTTAGTACTTACAATGTGCTAGGGGCTGCTAAACAAGAATTACACTGTGTAATAACCGACCGGGTGAGAATTGGGGTGACCTCTCAAGGTAGGTTACAATTCAGGTGTGTTTGGAGACCTAGACATGCAGAAATGGTGGAGGGTACAACTGTAAAACTCTACCGTTTTGCTTTTAGACCAGGCAGAAGATTTAATCTCCAGGGAGGCAGAAGTACTTTTGAAACAGAACTGAAACACAATGTTCTTTCCAGGAGGTGGAAGTTAATGTCAGCCACTAGTTGTGTTTGAAGAGTGACATTTGGAGATACGTGTGTCTTTGCTGCCTTGAGGTTCGTGAATGAAGAGACCTGAGGCTTCACTGACTCATTTTCTGCCCCTGATTGTTTCATCCCAGGCATGACAGGAATGAGGTCGTGGGCTGTTCGCCAAGCCTGTTCTAGGTATGAAGGCATTAGGTGCTTTACAGTGCCATTTTATAAATGAAGTGCCTGAATGTTCAAAACTTCTTTGGCAAGCAGTGGCAGAATTGCCATCTTTTCTTGAGTGTAGTACAGAGGGAAGGGTATTAGGAAGGAGCTAAATTAGAACAGATCAACTTCTACAGAGGAATTATCATTGAAGAAATATTTCATTTTTCTTTTGGGTTAGTAGATGTGTATCTGTATGTAGCATGACCTGGTACAAATTGACTTTTGGAGGGAGTTTTTAAAAAGTTTTCTCTTTTTCAATTAACAGCATGTTTGTGCAACTGATAAATATTTAGAGGCATGGTATGCATATGTATGTTCTGTTTGGTTAACTTCTTTATTTTTTTCTCAAAGACAAGTAATTTGAATCTGACTATCCTGAATATGCAGGGTGGATTTTTTTTTTCTGAAATGGTACTAAATTGTCACAGGGTTTGTCATTGACATGGGCACTGTGTTAAAGCAGACATAACTTTATAGCCCCAAGTTAGAAGTGAAGTTTTGAAATTTCAGGACAGAAAATTAGGACATAGGGCATGATTGTTTTTCCAGGAGAGAATAATTTGCGTGAAAGTAGCTCTATGATAAATCACCTCATTTGTTTAATTCCTGAGCTACACACAGCAGTACCTCCTCAAAGAGGCTTTCGTTCTAGTGAATTTTACAGAAAGAAGCCCAAGTTCCTCATTTGGATTACGGCCTACATTGCCTGTACCTTGTCATCAGTCTCAGATGATTTCGCATTATGGTCACAGTCTTTGAGGCTGTCCTTTCAGTTGAATTATCATCTGTTTAAACATTGTCTTGTCTCCACTTGACACATCAACAAACATTATCAGAGTCATCGAAGTCATAGGCATAAAAGGCCTCATAGCCCCCCTCCCTTGCCTTTTTTTTTATCATCTGGTTATTACATCTGTGGTTAAGTGCAAGCTGCAAGATAATATATTCTTTTTTTAAAGGTTTTATTTATTTATTTTTAGAGAGAGGTGAAGGGAAGGAGATTGAGGGGGAGAGAAACATCACTGTATCATTGCCTCTTATTCACCCCCTATAGGGGACCTGGCCCACAACCCAGTCATGTGTCCTGACTGGGAATTGAACTGGCGACCTTTTGGTTCACAGGCCCATGCTCAATCCACTGAGCCACACCAGCCAGGGCAAGAAAATATATTCTTTGGATCATTTACAATCATTGTCCAGTGTTTCCTCAGAATACTAATCTAAAAAGTTGTTAAATCCATGTTAAATGAATTTCCAAACAGGACATTTTAATTTGGAAAATTCTGCATAATCTACCACCACTCTGAGAAACTCACAACATAGATGAACAGATTAAAGTCTGTAATAAATGTTTCCCACTGTGGGAAGTTGCTCTTTTAGTCCAAACTGTTGATCAGCTTGGGATTTAATTCTGGGAACGAGGGTATATGTCAGCTCATGAAACATGAGACCCTGTGGGTGACTACCCCTTGGGTTTGTTTGGCTGATCTGGCAGCCTAGGCTGGTCTCCTATTCTCTCTACCATGCTTCAGGTACAACTTGTCTGTCCCACTGAAGAGAACAACTTTCTGAGACAGAAGACAACTTGTCTGTGGAAAAGAGTTTAAAAGTAATTCTCCCTTCCTAAATAAAATTCAAACATGCTGCTAGACTTTGGGGGAAGATGGAATTTTGATTCTGACATTTGTTTATAAGCTTGTTAGGAATATGAAAGTTGTGGTACCCTTGCTCAATAAAGTTCAAAAATAGTATAATACTATATGTTGGAAAATAATGTATATTATAATGATATTATATAATAGTATCATATAATGAGAGTATACTCCTCAAAGAGTAGTGTTTGCACTGGGCAGGATGACCTAATGAAGGTCGTAGTGTGGGACTGGTCAGAGTGGAGTTGGGGGTCCGTTGGCATGTGGACACTAGAGAAACCCTTTCAACTTGTCTGAGTATATTCTTATAAAATTTCAGCTTGGTTTCACAATATGTTGAATGTATTTTCAAATCACTTGGTGAATTCATATGATGTGTTATTCTATTGCAGAAATTTTCATCTTTGTCTTGATTTTTTAAAGATTTTATTGATTTATTTTAGATGTGAATGGAGGGAGGAAGAGAGGGAGAGAAACATCAATGTGTGAGAGATACAGCAATTGGTTGCCTCTTGACGCCACCAGCTGGGGACCTGGCCCACAACCCACGTACGTGCCCCAACCAGGAATTGAACCTGTGACATTTTGGTTTGCAGTTCATTGCTCAATCAGTGGATTGAGCAGTGGCCTGCAAGAGTCTCCTCTTTGCCTTTAATGTGAGTTCCCGGATAACCTCCATCACTGCCTATCCTCACAGTATACCCTTATTTCACTCCCTTTTTGTTCCTAACACCTCTTCTTCAGGCCCAATGATCACACCACCACTGTTTCTATTGTTTAGTGAAGAATGTAGAGTCACAATCAGCTTTTTGTCAGAATCTTCACTTCCTGAGGTTGAATGTACTCTCTGTGGTATTAGTAAAATGGAAATGTGTTTTGCTTGCATAACTAATACAGATGAGTCTGGTGCCACATTCTTCCTTGTCCTAGTTACTGCTTGACCTCTACCAGAAGAGGAAGTGGTCAGCCCCCTCTTAATGCTCCTCAAAATGCTTCTTAGGAAATTGGTTGGCACCTGAGCCAGTATAAAGCCACTTAAGACCTTAAACTGGTTTGGGCTCCTTGCAGGAAGTAGTTTGCACTGTCAGGTATGAGGGAGAATGGCTTTTCCGCAGGAAGGAGCTTGGATGGCATAAGCAAGATAAATAGCCCTGAATGAAAAGGTGAATAAAACCCTGGACAGTTTGAATTTCCATCGGAGGAACCTGAGAGTTAAGCATTTTCTTTCTTCTCCCTTTATCTCTTGTCTGTCTCATATTTCAGTTTTATTGCCCCTCTTTTGCTGGCCATGGTGCTGAATTATGATGAGCCCCAGACTTAGTTTAACCTTAGCTATTTTCTGACCTGCACTTTTTTTAAAGGTAGAAACTGATGCAGATTACTTCTTTCTCTACAGTCATGACTATTATTAAATCTTTTACAATAGCAATGCCTAATTTTTTATTATGCTTCCCCCTCACCAGTGCCCTGGCCAATGTGTCTGGTGAGAAGAACACAGGCACTGTCTGAGGCTAAAATAGCATAAAAGGCTGGAGCTAAGACCCAGTAAACATTCTTATTTTGTTAGAGAAGTATGCCAGGGTGGTCCAGAGTATTCACGGACAGCCTTCTCCTTGGCAGAGATCAGGCTCACGAGCCATGTGTTCCAGCCCTTCCTCTAAAGTTACCAGTTGTATTACCTGAAGGCAGCTACTTAATGTTACTTTCATTTGATCATTTGTTGATTGAGGGACTAGCAATACCTGTCTCATAGGATTATTCTGAGTATAATATGAGACAATATGAAAAGTTTAATGCAGAGTCTGACATATACGTTCAATTAATTCTACTTTTCTTCCCTTCTTTGAATAGTAGCAGATGCTACTTAATGTTCCAGAAGGAGGTTGGTAATTCTTGATGGCAAAGTTATGAACTTTGGTTTTTTTCTTATATTATTTTTTCATGACATTCTTTCAAGTGACAGTGGCTCTAAAGATCTGATATTTCAGTTTTCTAAAGAAAACATATAGTAGTGGAGGAAAGCATTTTATTTGAGACAAAGCTCCAGATCATCTGGGCAGATAGTGGCAGATACAAGCTGAATGACACCTGCTTATTCTAACAAATGTAAGTACAGGTGAGACTGTAATGACCAGTCCTTGGTAGTGGTCCTGGTGGTGGTGGGTTCTAAGAAGTAGCCAGCCATTGATTTGAGTGACTCAGAGAGTTAAGATGAGGCTCGTACCTTAAACTGGGCCTAGTTATCAAATGCGCAATATATTTCTGTTTTCATCAAAAGGCTAGTTTCTGGATGAGCTCTAGTAGCTGGAAATACGAAAGCTGGGTATTGAGGGTGGGAGGAAACCAAAAGCTAAGATTCACAGACTTAGAAGCAGTTGTGCATACATGTATGGGGGTGTGTTGGTAGGAAGGTGAGGAAATGCTATGCCTATGCTTCAGACGTTTAGCACTCACAAGAAATACAGCATGATGGTTAAGAGCTCCAGCATTGGAGATGGACAGACCAGTGTTCAAATCCCAGATCCACTACTTGATTTGTCAAATGTACTTACTAGAAAATGCAACTCAGATTAGATTTAAGGGTAAGACTATTTATTGTCTTGTACTTTAGGAAATACTGAAGAATGGTACATTGCAAGCCTAGCATGTCGGGGCTCTGGCTCCACTTCTCTGTGATCTTGGTTCTGCCCTTCTTAGGCAGTTGGCTTAATTTTCAAGGGGTTAGAAAGATGGTAGCAGTAGTTCTGGGTACCACATTCAGGCATGAAAACCTTCAAAAAAGAAGAGAGAATAGTTTATTTCTGTGTGTCTTCTGTAGGAATGAAAAAACCCTTTTTTATTTTTTGGTTGTTTTTTTATTGTTATTCAACTACAGTTGTGTCCATTTTCACCCTACCTCAGCCCCCTGCCCCATCCACCCCCACCATTGAACATACTCCCTTTGGCTTTGTCCATGTGTCCTTTATACATATTCCTTGATGGACCTTCCCTTACTTCCCTCATTATCCCTCTCCTCCTTCCCCTCTGATTACTGTCAGTTTGTTCTTTTCTTTCTTTCTTTTTTTTAAAAAACCCTTTTCCATAAGCCCAACAGCAAACTTTCCCTCCCTTTTCATTGGCTAGAGAGACTTACATGTTCACTTATAAACTAATCAAAAGGGAAACAAGATTATTATGATTAGTTTAAGCTAAAAAAGACCTACTCGGCACTTGAGATGAGGATCACACTGAATAACCTGAACAGCATTGGTGCTCTGTTAGGAAAGAATAAGAGATGGAAAATCAATAGTGTATGCTGCTACTTGGTAACCCCTTTGTGCTTTAAATTTTCCAATTGTATCACATGCATATGTCACTTACTGAGATAATATTAAATGAATAATACATGTAAAGTCCTCAGCACAATACCTGCTACAGAGTAAACATGTAGTAAAGTGGCAAATAGATTTGGCAATTGGGAAAAACATGTTTGTTGACTGCAAGACTAATTCAAAGCTCTTATCGCCTTGTGTGAGTCTATGTTCCTGAGAAACTTTCTGAACTTGTCCTGACTGGCTGAGAAACCAAAATAAATCTTGAGATCTAGATAAAGTCATTTAATGACTCTTTTTTGGAGGGTCAAGTCCAGGTGATAATGTCCCTGAAGATGGGCTTTGTTCCATTTTTTTCATGCAGATAGTTCCCATTGATGAGTGGGAAAATTCTTAAACACAATCAATGTGCCATTGTGCTCATTTAAAGGTTTGTGTGTGTGTGTATGTACATATACTGTGTATGAATAGCTTCAGCTATTATTCTGCTTTCAAGCCAATTGGCTGAGCAGTTCAATTATTTTCAAAGTACCAGTAAAGTATGAAGAACATGGTGAGAAAGCAGGATTGAACAAGGGGGAAGTTAGCAGGGCTGCTGTACTCTCCAGCCCCAGGCAGTGCTAGTCACAGAAGCTTCAGTGTGACTGCTGTCCCCAGGACTTTGTAGGGCACAGCTTGTATGGCTCTGTGTGATGGCCCTATCCTGTTCAGAACAGGATTCATACTTTGCAAAGATGGCCTGGGAGAGCAGGGCACATGGCTTGTAAGCATTTGATTAGTTCTCTTATAGTTAATTACTCCTTGTGAAATGTGTGCATTGTGGATTCTTTCCTGCTCAAAGACAGAATGAGTCACTCATTATTATTTTATCCAGGGTAAGTTTATCACTTACTATGGGGACTATGATGCTCTGATATTAGCTGCCACTTGAAGGATGTGGCTATACTTACAATTACACATTAATTTGTATTCTTTTTTTAAAAAATAAGGACAATACTTTTTTAAAAACACAGCTTTGAGAATGGTAGCATGCCATGGTGGTTAAGTCCAGCAATTCTGCCACATGAGTGCCTTGGTTCAAATACCAGCTACCTTACTGCCTGTGCGATTTCCGCTGTCTATGCATCACTTTCCTCTACTGTAAAATAGAGATACTCGTAGAGCTGATCTCAGAAGGTTGTTTGGAAAATTAAATGAATTAATCTCTTTAGAGACCTTAGATCAGGACCTGGGCCAAAGGAAGCACTCCATAAGAGTTAGTTGTGATCAAGTGTTGGTGGAGATGTGGAGAAACTGAAACCCTCAGACACCGTTGGTGGGAATGCAATATGGTACAGCCTCAGTGAAGAGCAGTTTGGAGATTCCTCAAAAAATTAAAAATAGAACTGCCATTTGGTGTAGCAACCCCCCTTCTGATACATGTCCAAAACATTAGAAATCAGGATTTCAAAGTGATATTAGCACCCCATGTTCATTGTAGCACTATTTACAATACCAAAGATGTGGAAACAAGCTAGGTGTCCATCAACAGATGAAGGGGTAAAGAAAATGTGGTGTATACATGCAATGGAGTAGTATTCATTCTTAAGAGAGAAAGAAATTCTGGAATATGTGACAACATGGATGGACCTTGAGGATATTATGCTAAGTGCAATAAGCCAGACACAGAAAAACGAACACTATAAAATTCCACTTACATGCAGTATCTACAATTGTAAACCTCATAAAATCAAAGACTGGAATGATGGTTAGTAGGGGCCACACACACACACACACACAATCGTAAGAGTTATTCCAAACTCTACTTGTCAAATTAGCAACAATGAAACATTTAAGGGAAGGGAGAGATATCCATGATTTAAAAAAAAAAAAAAACTGCATCAGAAAAATCAGTGTTGATGTCCTGCATTGTAGAGGAAAATACATTCTTTTTAGATCATATTTTAATTGTTACTCTATTACAGTTGTCCCATTTTTCCCCCTTTGCCCTCCTCTGCCCATTCCCACCTGCCCCACTCCCACAGTTAATTCCCACACTCTTCTCCATGTCCATGGGTCATTCATACATGTACTTTGCCTAGTCCCTTCCCCTTCCTTCCACCATTATCCCCTGGAAAATAAATTCTACAAAGCCTGATCATTTAACTTCAACTCATTATTGTTTTTGTTGTAACAAATACATAGAGATATTCTTTAATGAAAAGAGTTAGCTGTGATCATCATTATTATCACATCTTTGTTTTGTAGAATTTGGGCATTCCTGGATATCTGATGCAATTCATATTTTAACACTGATATGGCCTTTTACAATGAACTGCATGCTCTTTTAGCAGCATGTTTATGTGTATTTTTTCTTTGTCCTCGCAGCAACCTGTCAGCTGGGTAAAATAGGAATAATTATCTATATTTCTATTACAGTAATTATTTAACTCCATAGCACTTTTCTGATTTCCTCTACAAGATAGAAAAACTCTCATGGATGCAGTATATCAGTTAGGAATGCAATTAGCTGTAAGTAATGAATACCCAATAACAGCAGCTTAAATTGTAATGACATACATTATTTATTTAGTAAAAGTTCTGAGGTAATAATATTCAGTGGCTCAATGATAGCATTAAGATCCAAACTTTTTGCATCATCCCTAGTACATTGGTTCCTCTGCCTGGTGTACATTGGTTCCTCTTCCTGGTGTTTGTAACTTCATGGTCACAAGGTGGTTGCCACGCTTCCAGGTACTGTGTCTCTAGCCTCCCAAGCAGGAAGGAGGGGAGTGTTTGGGAAAATGTCTCTTTTTTATTAGTGAAGAAAATTTATTCCAGAAATTCACTTGATGTTCTACTATGCTTTATTTACCAGAACTGAGCTGCATAGCCACTCTAGTTGCAAGGGAAGCTGGAAAGAGGATATTTGGCAAAAGAAAAGAAATTATAGTTATTTCTTGGAGCTAGGTACATTAAAGTCTGAAAAACAGTAGAATTTTTCTTTACTTCCTTCCCTTTCCTCTTTCTTTTCATCCTGCTCCTCTCCTGACCTCTCCTTCTCTCCTCCTCCTTTTCTTTCTTTTTCTTTTAAGTCTTGGGAGACTGTGGTACAGAAAAGCCAATGGCTATAGGAAAGAAAACTAACAGTCACAAGCAAGGATTGTCCTTGATTCATTTTTTTTTTTAATTCCTGAGCCTGACACACAAAAAATATCCAAAAATATTACAATAATAAAACTCTTTCTGACAGATAAACTGATGCCTAAATAGTAAAAAGTATATGATTTTCCTAAAGTTGCACAGCTAATTAGAAGAGTAAGTAGAATTATAACTCACCTGTGTGCTAATTTCTGGCCTGGAGTTCTTCTTGTTAGGAAAAACTTTTTTTTTTGTCTCATTACTTATAGAAAATTTAATGCAACATATTTCTATTTGTTGGATGTTTGATAGGATGGCTTAACTTACACAAGATAAGTGTTTCTTCTAGATCTTAGGTAAGGGTTAGCCCGTTCAAATGTATTTCCCCTAATAAGATTTGATCCACCATGTCCCTCTTTGGATGGCCTATGACTATGGAGTAGGATTATTGGCATGTAATAGACTGGAATTCAAAGCTGCACTAACCTGTGTTGTTTTAACTACTTGTTAAGATTATTAAATATGAAGTAGAAACACTTTACAACTTAACAAACTAATGTTATGACCCATTATGTGCCAGACACAGTGCTAGCCATTTAAAATAGAATGTAAATATTACTCTTTTTATTTTTCTGATGAGGAAACTGAGTCTTGTAGTAGTTGTGACTTGCTATAAGTCATAAAGCCATAAAGGGGCAGAGTTGGGAATCAAATCTGGTAAAGTTAGACTTTGAAACTTGTGTGTTTCCCACTGTCTCAAACTCCTGCACAGTGCTTGGGCACTACAATAATCACAGTTAATGAGCACCTGCTGTATACCAACAAGTCCTTAGTAGTTAGATAGAGAACAGTATATTTCTGAATAATTTTTGGCTTCTAAGTTGTTTGAGAATTAGCATTTTAATGTTTTACATGTAAAAATGCTTTATAGGCTGAAAAGTTTTATGTAACTATCTATTATCATTATCCTTATGTCACAATTCGGGTTGACATTCTTGGAATTTCAATGTAGGCATTTAGAAAATGTTGTATGGTAGTCTGAAGTTTTTTGTATTCACATAAAGAAGCAAAATGTACATTATGAGTTGTTTAAAGATTCCAGCAGCTATTATGCATCATAATGTGTACTGAAGTTAATTCTAAAGCATATCTGTAGCTCATTTTATTTTATGCCTTGGCATTTTGTTTATAGTATAGTATATTTATGGGTGAGAATATCTGTAAATATTCTGGTCTTATGTACTTTTTTTCTTTCATGATAAAAATTTTAAATGATATTTACCGTTTTTTAAAAGAATATTTTTTTTAGATTTTATTTATTTATTTTTAGAGAAAGGGGAAGGGAAGGAGAAAGAGAGGGAGAGAAGCATCAGTGTGTGGTTATCTCTCATATGCCCCCTACTGGGGATCTGACCCACAACCATTTCATATGCCCTGACTGGGAATCAAACCAGCAACTTTTTGGTTCACAGGCCTATACTCAAATCTACTGAGCTACACCAGCCAGGGCAAAATTAATTGTTTTTTTTTTTTGTTTAATCTTTATTGCATGCTTTTCATTACTATTTAGTCCCCTTATACCCCCTCCCCTAGCAGTCACCACACTTTGTCCATGTCCATGAGCCCTTTTTCCTTTTTGCTCAATCCCTTCCCCCTCCCTAAACTCCCCCTCGCACCCACTAGCTGTCATCTGCTCTCCATCTATGGATGTTTACTGTTTTAAGAAACATTGCATTTGAGGTGCAAAGCTGTTTTATTATTTTGTTATAGGTTAGCTTTTAAAAATAATCATTAGTATCTTACTGACTTGGCTTGTGTTAAAGAGTCTTCTGATTTTACAGTGTTTAGCTTGTAAAGTGTTGGTTTGCACACTGGCCCCCTGTACACATAGGGCAAGGAAAGGGGTGCCTGACATTTTAGTAAAGCAAGGGAACTTACTTATGGGCTTCTCTTGGGCAGCTGCAAGACAAGTAGATCTCTATCCTCACCTGCCAGAATCTTAAAAGTTTATACAGAGGCCTTAATGGGGGTCTGTCATGTATTCAGTGCAGATGGTCTTAACAACACCTTACTGGTGCAAGGCTACACCCTTGAAATGGCCCCAGCTACAGGAATGGTGGAATGAACATAAATTCCAAGAAAGTGGAGGGAGTGAGGAACCTCCAATTGCCAGAGTCTAGCTCTCCGGTCAACCAGGGGTTACATCCTCCTGATGACCTCCTGTAACAAAGATATTTGTAGTTAAAATAAGCGAAGTACTATGTGAAATTTAAAAACCTTAAGTATAGGTCTTTACCTAACAGATGTAATAATTAGTCCTATAATATTGCTATTATGGTAGAGTACCTCTTCACATATTGAAAGTTTCCTGTTAGGAGATAATTCTCCACAGGACACTTGCATTTTTGAAAAATGTATGGGCAAAGGCATTGACTGCCTTTGTCCTGAATTAACTTTTCCAAGATGCTTCTATAGTGATCACCCTTGGAAGACAGTGGAGTGTCTTCCACAAGAAGACAAATGGAGCAAAGGGGAGAGTCTCCTGCAGCCCTGGAAGATAGAGATAGTGCCTAGAACATAGGCCAAGCAGCCTTACTGCCCATGACAAAAATTAGGGTTCTGCAAGCTCCGTGTTACTCTCCTCTAAGACAATCCTCTTTGTATTGCCCTGTGGGAACTGGGATTTTGGGATCTGGCACAAATGCTGAGACTCTAGTCTACTGCTACCACCATGAGTTGTAAAGTCTTTTCTTTCTGACCTAGGAGTCTCATATCTTCTGTTAGCACACAAAGATGGTGGCAGATTGCATTATAGCAGGGGTGTCAAACTCATTTTTACTGGGGGCCACATCAGCCTCGCGGTTGCCTTCAAAGGGCAGAACATAATTTCAGGACTGTATAAATGTAACTATTCCTTAACAGTTAAGCAGGAGCTTGGCACTGTTGCTGTGTAGAAACGGAGTGCTGGGCTGGCTAAAACAGGGTGGAGGGCTGGATTCGGCCCGTGGACCTTGTGTTTGCCACCTGTGCATTATAGGGTAAAATCCCAGATCCTTCATGGCTTTTGACAATTTCCAAACTAAAGTATTTTGCCCACACCCATCTATAGTAGCAATTTTAAGACAGACTAACTCTTTATATTTTTAATTTTGAAGAGGATTTAAACTTCAGAATATTTCAGACTGATATAGTAAAAAGCTATCAATAACTAAAATATCATTATAGTTAAATCAGATTTAAAAAAATTCTCACCTAAGAATATGTTTTATTAGTCTTATTTTCTTAAAAAATTTTATTGTATTTTTTCCATTACCACTTTATCCCCCTCATTCTCACCCTCTGCAATCACCATGCTGTTGTCCATGTTAATGAGTCTTTTTTCCTTTTTGCTTGATCCCTCCACCCCCTAACCTCCCCCCAATCCCCCAATAGCTGTCATCCTGCTCTCTATCTATCCTTTCACTTATATGTAGAATCTAATGAACACACTTATTGATTTTAGAGAAACAGAAAAGGGTGGTGGGGGAGGGGGAGGGGGGAGAGAGAGAGAGAGAGAACATCGATGTGAGAGAGAAACACCTATTGGTTGTCTCCTGTAGGCCCCATGACTGGGGATTGGTGCACCGTAGATATGTGCCCTGACCGAGGACTGAACCCTCAACCTTTTGGTGTACAGGATGATGCTTCAACCAACTGAGCAACCTGGCCAGGGCTATAGTCATATCAGATTTAAAAAAACAAAATAATTGAAACATTGCAAATAAAGTTGAATTCTATTTTTGCTGTATATATTTACACACACACATAAATATGTCATTCTAGTTTGTGTTTTTTAAAAAGCTGTGTAATTTGTTTCATAGTATATGATTTCTCAAACCATCTTGTCTCACTCAAGTTTGGTTATCTACTCATGTTGATAAATAACGATCTAGTTCATTAACTTTCTTCTGCTTTGTTATATGAATATAACATTTTGTTCATCTAAACACTATTGGTTTGACATTTGGGTTGTTTCAGTGTTTTGATATTACAAATGAGACTGTGAGGAACATCTGTATGTCTTGGCACAATGAGGGCAAGTTTCTCTAGGATACGTAATCAAATGTGGCAGAATTGATGCTGTGCCAGTCTGGGTCTAGGAAAAAGAAGACAAGCTCTCAATTGCTCTATGAGAAAGCCAGCCACGGGGTGCAAGATCCAAGCACTGTGA
The DNA here is from genome assembly GCA_004027475.1 of Anoura caudifer. Classification (NCBI taxonomy): domain Eukaryota; kingdom Metazoa; phylum Chordata; class Mammalia; order Chiroptera; family Phyllostomidae; genus Anoura; species Anoura caudifer. The sequence continues at coordinate 46,936 of PVKU01007764.1, read as the reverse complement.
GGCTGCCATGCTGTCAGGAAGTCCAAGCTAGTGACCTGAAGAGGCCACGGGGGCGGGGGCGGGGGTGGGGGGAGAGAGAGAGAGAGAGACTCTTTGCTTTTCCATCCATCTTAACTGAATAGCCAGATGTGAGTGAAGAAATCACCTTGGAAATTCCAGCTATAGCAAATGTCACGTGGAACATGGACATTTTCTGTAATTGCAGAATCAAAAGCAAAGAAATAATGATTGTTTGGAATCATTAAGTTTAAATATTCAAAACATCCATTTTTCTTCTAGGCATTTCTTTTTTGTATTGATTAGAAAGTATGGATACCTAGTACTAGTGTTTAAATGAGGAATTTCAACTCATCAAGGTATAAACCCAAATGTGTTTACTCATTTCGTTAACTGCTGTCACTTGTACTATGTTCAGGTCTCCCCTAAACTGGAACAATACCTTAACATCTTCATTACTTTTCAGCCACACTCTGTTACTAGAACAGATTTGTAGCATTTTCTAAGATTTATCCCTGTTCATTTTAAACCTAAATCTGTTACTTGATTAAAAAAGCCTTTAGACCTCCCTTCTGGTTAGGGGAGCCTTGCAGTGCTAGAATTTTGGAGTGCTGTGTGTGTGCATGAAAGGCATCTCTCATCTCGTGCACCATGGAATATTGGGCAGGCGGGAGTGGTAAATGAGGCCGATTCTGCCCTGCCTCACAGACCCTGAGGTGCTGAGGCTTAGTTCTTCCCTTGGTTGGCTCTAACTGCTATTTGACCTTGATGCCCATGGGTTCTCTAGGGCAAGGTAATGGCTCCAACAGATTTAGCTGATAATGGCCTCCCTTTCAAGCAGCTGCTGAAGGCATTGGGGTTCCTTACACAATTGGTTACATCTTCCACTGATTTTCACTTAGCAGCTTTGCGGAGTGCCTCTTTGCCTCCTATCACCAGCAAGGCCATAACCCAAAATCTGAGTCCTCTTGGAAACCTGAATTCAGGATGGGAATCGGGGAGTCCAGGCCTTCCTCTTCTTTGTTCTGCTTTCTCCCACCATCCCAATCCTCTCTTTTACTCTATTAGTGCAGGGAAGATCATCAAGTTCCGTGACAAAGTAAACGTCCTATCAGGAAGCAATATGACCTTCTTGCAAGTATTGTCAAAGTTTACTAATCACTGCCCTGAGTGTTCCCTTGGTTTACGGGAAAGGAAACCCCTCCTTCCCTTCCCTCAGAGAGAGGGGAGAGGAAGGGAATAACCTTCATTTAGAGACAAAACACAACTTATTTTTTATATTTTTAAATTATTTTACTTTATTGATTTTAGAGAGAAAGGGAGAAAGAGAAAATCCCATCAATTTGTTGTTTCACCCATTTATGTGTTCATTGGTTGATTCTTGTATGTGCCCTGCCTGGTGATTGAACCTGTAACCTTGGTGTATGGGGATGACATTTTAACCAATTGAGCTACCCAACCAGGTCTAGGAAAAAGACAGCTTATAACTTCCTTCCAATCACATATAAATTAGGGTTTAGGGGTTATGGTAATTACTGTCAGTTCTGTTGAAACTGCGCCTCTTAGCAAGCTCTGAAGGGAGTGACTAGTCCCAACAGCTGGAGGTTTCTGAGCTGGAACGTGTAGTTTTTGGATCAGCCAGACCTTGGTGTTCCTAACAGCATTCTTTAATATAATTATTTTTTTGTTATATGTATTGCAAAAACTATTCCCAAACTGTTGGTTGGCTTTTAATTTTATTTATGGTGGTTTGATCTTGCAGAAGTTTTAACTTTGATGTGGTCAAGCTTATGTACTATCTAAAAAATTCTTTCCTGTTCTAAAGACATTCTGCGACATATCTTTTCCTAATAGTTGTACGATTTTGCTTTTTACATTGAGGTCTTTTATCCAGCTGGAACTTATAAAAATGTGTATATGATGATATATGCATACAATTTATTTCATCATTATAGATAAAACCAGTGTTTCCAAAATAATTTCTCGAATAGTCTATCCTTTCCCCAGGAACCAGAAATGCCAGCTTTGCCTTATATCACAGTCCCACATGTGCACAGACCTGCTTTTGGCATCTTTATTCTGTTTCTGTAGTATATTGTGGCTGTTAGAAGCAAAACTTACGGTCTTAATTACTATGACTTTATCTTAATATCTAGTAAGACAAGTCTCCCATCCTTTTTCTCAGAATAATTTTGATTATTCTTGGCCCTTGCATATGAATTTTAGATTAGCATAGCAGTTCTGTAAGAAAATGTGTTGGGATTTTGATTAGCAATGCATTGGATTTATAGATTAATTAGGGTATGGACTAACTCTTTAATGTAAAAAATAGATTAGCTATCTAAATCATAAGTGTTTCCATTTAGTGTATAACTAATATATTCTTACTTTGCAATGTTTTGGGGTGAAACTTTACCTGTTGTTCTGATCAATGACTAACACAAAGCCTCTCTCAGTACACATTTGTGGAAATAATGAATGGATCATCTGTAGACATTTGAGCCAGCCACTTCGAAACTTAGACTGTGTTTGGGAATGCTACACCATTAGCTATACATTTTCCAAATTATAAAATGTTCTTCATGATTTAGTGTGAGACTGTACTGTGTTAACAAGGATGACTAATTTATAATTATTAAAGCTGCACTGAGACATCATTTTGCATTTTGTGTGGTCCTATATTGGTGATCATTGTGTCATTTCTACTTATTTGTTGAGGATGGTGGAATGAGTTATATCTTTAGATTCTCTTTTTTAAACCACTTTATTGAAGTATGATCAACATACAAAATCTGTGTATATTTAATGTATGCAACTTGATGAATCTGGAAATAAGTATACATTCATGAAACATCACCACAATTTATGCCATAAACATCTCCATCATCTTTAAAACTTTCCTCCAGCCTACTTTATTTATAATAACAATAATAATTATGTTGTGATAATAAGGCAAGTTAGTAAGAAGCTAGGCAAACTCCCTGGCAAGTGGAATGAGGAAACTGAGACAAATAGACAAACAAGGGATAAATGGCCGAGCAATTAGCAGACAGCTAATAAATCACAAGATCTTATCTTCCTTAACCAAAGGCACTTAGGAGCAGGTGGTTGACATCTCTCTTCCCCAAATAGAGAGTGAGTAGCTTAAGTCACCCTTGCCAGGGAGACAGATAAGAGGGACCCAATTAGTACCAGCCAAACCCAGGAACAGATGAAGTCAGGGAAGTAAATAACAAAAGGCCCAATTAGAGCCAGAAGAATCCAAAGTAGAGGTGAAGCTGACCTGGGAATGATCTCACACCTCACTATACGCTATTTTGATGCATCAGTATATTGAGGAACACACCTGGAAAGCTGATGAATATTCTGTTGACACCTTCTCTAAAATTCCCGCCTGCAGAAAACAGATAAAAACCCTCAAGACAAAGGACCTAGTGAGCACTCTTCCTTGAGCACACAAGCATCCCTTCCCCCTGGGCACATGCTTTCACTTTCTTCCTCCAAAGCTCTAAGGGCCCTCCTCTTTCTTCTGTGACTTTTCAGTGAGCCAAGCAGCCTAACTGTGGCTTGCTCCTATTGCTGGGATCTTGCTTTTTCTATTCTAAGCCCTTTGTCTTACTGTCCCAACCTTTAATAAACAGACTCTCATAATCACCCGGACTCTCACCTTGAAATCTTTCCTGCATGAAGTAAACAACCCACATATTCCAAACTGTGCTGGGACAGACCCGAGTTGGCCTGGTCCCTTCCTGGTGACAATGCAAGAGCAAATTTTCAAGTGTACAATGCAGCTCTGTTAACCATAGGCATCATGCTACACAGCAGATCCCTAGGACTCACCTGCATAACTGCAGGTCTGTACACTTCGACTAATACTTCCCCATTTCCCCTTCCCACCAGCTCCTGGCAACCACCATTCTACTCTCTGCTTCTAAGAGTTTGACTATTTTAGATTCCTCATCTAAACAGTATGATGTAGTATCTACTTCTGTGTCTGGCTCACACATATTTTACTCAGCACAACGTCCTCCAGGTTCATGCATGTTGTTGCAAATGGCAGGATTTCTTTCTTTTCTTAGTGCCAAATAATATCCTATCATATGCATATAGCACATTTTCTTCATTTGTCAATCCACTGATGGACATTTACCTTGTTTTCACATCTTTTCTGTTGTAAATAATGCTGCAATAAATGTGGGAGTGCAGCTATCTCTTTGAGCTCTTGTTTACATTTCCTTTGAATATGTACCTAGAATTGGGCTTGCTGGACCATATGGTAGCTTTATTTTTAATTTTTGAGAAGCCACCATACTATTTTTCATAAAGGCTATACCAATTTACGTACCCACCCTCCAAAAAAATCATTGCCAAGACCAATTCAAAGGGGGCTTACTGCCTAGTTTTCTTCTAAGAGTCTGATAATTTCATTAGTGTACAGATTTTTCACAGTCTTAATTAAATTTATTCCTGAGTACAGTGGTACCTTGGTCCTTGTCCTTAATTCATTCTGGAACTCATAATGACTGCCCAAACCAATGAGTAACAAACAAGTGATGAATGATGAAGCATTTTCTCTTCAGGGGAAGAGTCATGACTCATATAAGTTCTAGCAAATGCGACAAATCCTGAGCAAGCACCAAGTACTGAACCATTTTTTTCTCATCAAAATTTGATGAGTACAGGGTTTGACAAGTTCTTAAGACAAGTATCGAGGTATGACTCTATTTTGTTTTTTTGGTGGTATTGTAAATGAGATTATTTTCTTAATTTCTCTTTCTAACAGTTCATTGTCAATGTATAGAAACACAACTGATTTTTGTATATTAATTTTTCATCCTGCAACTTTACTGTTAGGGCTGCCATAATGAAGTAACAAAAACTGAGTGGCTTAGGACAATAGAAATTTATTGTCTTATACTTTAGCCTATAGGTATGAATTCAAGGTGTTGTCAGGGCCACACTCCCCACTCCTGGCCTCTCTCCTACCATCTTGTCATTCTTTGACCTGTGACAGCACAACTTCAAGCTTCACATGGATTTCTCCCCATGTGTTCCCTGTCTTTTCACATGATGTTCCTTTTTATCAGAACAGTAGCCATATTGGATTAGGGGCCTATATTATTCCAGTATGACCTCATCTCAAGTAATTATATCAGCAATTATTCTATTTCCAAATAAGGTCACATTCTGAAATACTGGGAATTAGGGCTTTAACATGAATTTTGGGGGGACTCAATTCAAGCCATAACACATCTGTTAGAGCACGTGTTACATCTTACTGTTATTGTGATTACTTTATTTACACATCTCTGTAGAAGAGAAGTTCCTTCAGTGATTCATTATAATCATTAACAATGATCTCAGTGCTTAGCACATTCCCAGATGCAGAAGAAGGCAAAATATTAGTTGCATGGCTATTTTAAGTGGTATACTTGGATAACCCAAGGTCTGGGATTTCCATTCTCCCTTTATTTTACTGGCATTTAATATTTACCATAAACTCTAGTTCTTTGGTTGCCCCGAATAAGGTATCTTTTATTTTTTGGCAGGTAGTTGATATGACTTTAATTTAATCTAATAGGACAGTGTTATAGAAAAGTAAAACCAGGCACTTCTTTGTTGATCATGTTATTTGGTGATCCGACCAAAGAAATCAGTTTTTAGAAATTCCTGAAGGCATTATCATTTAATGCAGGGATCAAGTTGGAGATTGAAGAGAACATACTTACCCTCAATAGCCCCATTTTCTGTTACCTTGCTTTAATTTGGGCTTAGAAGTGATTGAACGCAGGAGGTCACTAGATGCATGACTACATAGCCTGATTTTGTGAATTCATGTTGAAGTCAGATGCTCAAAAATAAGTTCACTTTAAGGTTTGGATATAGGGTTATAGTACATATTTATCTTTGCTTTATGATCATCCAATCCCTGAACCCCTTCTTCCTCTGTTTGGGTGATCTGCCCAGCCCCCCTGTCGAATCTTGTTAGGAGGCTGAGCTGCCTGCTACTACAGAGGGTGAACGTGCCCAGTGCCCACTCGTCTAGCCTTGCTGCTGTTCAGGTCTCTGGAGAAGCTCTCTGGCTATAGTGCTGCAGGGAGATCAGCAGCTGCAGTGGTAATGGTGGCAGCAGTGTTTAGTGCTGCTTTGCTTGAGATGCAACAGCATGTTTGGTGACAGAGCCAATGGTGTCATGCCCAGACCAATGGTATGGCATATTTTTTATGTTCTTTCTGCCTGCACAACTTCAACAGGGCTGCCATTTTGCAATGCACGACTTACATGGCTGGCCCTGAACCTGATTCTTCTGTCATCCTGGTGAATCTGAGACATACCCTATCCTTTAAATAAATTTCTTTCCTTGATTAAATTGGCCAATGATAATGCCTTTAATTTTCAACTAAGAATCTTGACATACCGAGATATTCAGTATTTAATGGATTCACCTATAACAAAATTTTAGATGTACAGACCAAAATAAACTGCTCAGAGGTGTGTATGTGAGGAAGATTAGTCCTGTACTTCAGCTTCTCTGCTGGCTTTGATTTATACTCTTTTTGTCATTTTCTAAGTCTTGCTTATTTGTTCAATAAATATTTCTTGAGTGCCTGTGTATTAGTTTTCTATGGCTGTTGTAATGAATTACCACAAACTCGGTGGTTTAAAGCAGCACAGACAGACATATTCTCTTCTGGAGTCACAAGTCCAGACAGTTTCATGAGGTAAGGTCAAGGTGTTGGCAGGGCTGGTCCTTGTAGAGGCTCGGGGGTAAAATGTGTTGCCTCATCTTTCCTAGCTTCCAGAGCTGCTTGCAGTCCTTGGCTGTGAGCCCTTCCTTGCATCATTCCAGCCTCTTGCTTTTGGTGTCACACTGCCTTTCCTCTCCTGTAGTCAAAGTTCCCTTTGCCTTTCTCTTATAAGGACATTGTCATCACTTTGAGGGCTCACCTGGATAATCCAGGATAATCTTCCCATCATAAGATCCTAGCTTAATTACATTCTCCAAGTTGCCTTGATACATAAATTAGCATTCACAGGTTCCAGGCATTAGGACCTGAATGTCTTTGAGGGCTATTATTCAGCCTGCTACACTCTGCTATGCACTATGCATTGGGAATGCAAGGTGAAAAAATAAACATTTCTTCTGATCTTACAGGGTTAGTGGGATACACACATTTAAATAGAAACCACACCAGCATTATTACAATGTTATTTATAATCACCGAGATATGGAGGCAGCCCAAGTGTCCATCAGTAGATGAGTAGATAAAACAGCTATGGGACATTTATACAATGGAATACTACTTGGCCATAAAAAAGAAAATTTTATCCTTTGTGACAGTATGGATGGACCTGGAGGAATTATGTTAAGTGAAATAAGTCAGTCAGAGAAAGACAAATACCACATGATTTCACCCTTATGTGGAATCTAATGAACAAACAGAACTAACAAGCAAAATAGAGACAAACTCATATGATGTGGACACCAACCAGCAGGGTCTGTGTGTTGTGGCTGCGATGAACAAATTCACATGGACTGCAGAAGTCCTGTAGAGAAAAAGGGATGGCATGGTCATTCTCTGAGAGAGAGCACCCTGACCCTTGCCTGGGCAAGCTTTTATCGCTTTTCTGGGACCATTACATCAAGGATGGTCCTCATTTATTATGCACAGGTTTGCTTTAGGTGATTACCTTTTACAGATAAAAAAGGAAAGGATGTTGCTCATTACTTCAAAGAAAAGGATGTTACAAATACAAGGGGAAAAGTGGTTGAACTGGTTACACTCCATCCTTGGGAGGTTTAGCACAGACTTTAGGAAGTTACTTTAAAGATATGCAGTAAACATTTGCTGCCTCAATTCAGGGTGATGGAGTTTTGACAAAAGCAAGCCTTAAAGCAGCCTAGGTACAAAGCAGGCCCAGTTCTCCATGGGAAATCCGATCTGTGGGCCTGGCTCTGGTGTGTCACCTCGTGCCTGCACTTTTCCGAATCAGGGCTGAGCTACATTCACCATTGCCATGTGGATCAGTTCCCTGTACTCATAGATGGAGAGCAGGATGACAGCTAAGGTGGGTGAGGCTAGGAGGTAGAGGGCTTGAGCAAAAAGGAAAAAGGATTCATGGGCATAGACAACAGTGTGGTGATTAGGAGGGGGAGGGGTTATAAGGGGATAAATGGTAATGAAGAAATACAATAAAATTAAAAAAAATAAAAATTACAGAAATAATTCTGCAAGTTCACTTATGATAAGTGCTCAAAAGATAAATACAGGAAGGGATGGACGAATATAATAAATTGACCTGGCAGAGTCTAGAAAGTTCTAGAAGGGTCATGGAAAATTTTGCCAATAATAATATTAGCTAATACTTATTATGTGCAGATACTGTGTTGAGTAGGTTACATACACTCATTAATTTAATCTTCATCATTAACCTATGAGGCAGGTACTTTTACTATCTTGGGATGAATAAACTAAGTCACAGATATTGTAAGTAACATGCTCAAGTGTCTGTGGCTACTTAATGGCAGAGAAAAAACACTTAAATTCATCCTTAACTGGAGTGAATTTTGGTTGTTTCGTCTGCCTACCATTATTGCGTTAACTATGTCCTGATTTCTTTGGAGGAATTTCTGTCTTCTCATTGTACCTGAATATTCTCCACTAACTAAGGGTGGGGCCAGACCCAAGTTAGAACTGACTTCCAGCAAAACAAAACAAAACAAAACAAAACAAAACAAAAAACAAAACAAAACAGCAGAGGATGCTTCACTTTCCACAAGCTGAAGAACAGCTTGTCCTTCATTTTCTGTCATCTTAACTGCTTAGGCTTCTTTGGCTTCTGTTCGTGCAGGCTGTGCTTTTAAGCTAATTATTGTTGTTTTGCAGTCTGTGTTTGTGTGAGCTACTTCCTACCTTTCCGATATATTCATTTTTCTGCTTAAGTTTCTGCTGGTTTCTATTGCTTACACCCAGAGCATTCTAACAACAAGGAGGAATCAGCCAGGGGAGATTGAGAGGAGGCAAGCAATTCCAAGGCGGAGGGAAGAGTGTGTCCCTGAGGTGACAAGCTGTTTGTATTTCTGAGGAGCTTTGAGAAAGCTGTGTGGTTGGAGGTGATGAGTGAGGCAGGGAGTGGCCTGAAATGAAGTTCAAAACTTGGTAGGGGCCGTATATGCAAGCATCTACCACGTGCAGAGCTGGGACTTTATCCTAGGAGTAATATTTTTTTGTTGTTTTAAAGTAAGACACAAATAACTGATATATTTTGCCAGCTGGACTCTGTAATATAAGCAGAAGGCATTATTATTCTTTTGCACCAATTTCTGTTAAACTTGCTCCATGAAGTCATTTTTTTCCCCTAGATTCTCGATGACACCTTGGCTAGGTAGCATTACTTTTCTGGTCTCTCTTAGATACAAATGAATTGTCTATCATGTTAGGATATTAAATTCTGGTTCAGTCTAATATCAAAACTCTATATTTTCAGCCAATTATAAAATTTTCTCTTTGTCTTAGCCAAAACAGCCTTCAAACTGGCTTTCGGGGATGGATGTGGTTGTTGGCTTCTCTGCATTGCTCTTCTCCTCCCTCTTGTCCATTGGATGGGCGATCCCTGGCTTCTCCAGGGTGGGAGGTAGGGGAGGGGTGAGGCTGTCTCTTTCCTGGGAGATTCCTCTAAGTACCTGCAGTTTCCTTAGAGTCAACAGTGCTTCTCTTGCCAGGCACTGATGATCTTCCCAAAGCCCTATTTCCAAACCCTAACTGCTGCCAGTTTATATACAGCCTCTTTCTGCTGGGCTCACATTCCACCCCAAGTGGTCATTTTGAATGAACCCCTTTTCAGGGCTGGGGGAGACGGCAGGCAGCCTGCAGGAAGAGGCAGGCTCACTGCATCGCTACCCTGCAGAAGTGAGGTTATTTCTCAGACAGCCTCAACTACTCTTTGCTCTGCCATTAACTAGGCTGACCAACTTTTTGCAGTTACATTTTTTCGGTCATACTTCACTTGAGTCTGTGCTATCCAAGATTTCAGGGGCTAGTGCTGAGTTCTCCAAATGTTTCTTCTGAAGCTCCTCTGTACTTGGGAGTTCCCCCCTGAGAATCCACCAGAGGTTTCCTAATCAATCCTGAATTGGCTGGTCCAGCCCATGGGGCTGAGATTTGCAAGCCTCGATTTGGACTGTCTTCTTTGCAAACTTAGAACCTTGTTCAATTGTGTAGGTATAACCGGCATCTATTATTCCTATCTCCTGGGCTTCAGTCCAAATGGGGACAATAGGAAAAGTGCCATTTTAATATTCTCTTCCAAAGTGATATGGTCACTTATTGTAACTTTAATGAATACAGTATCCAGTCACATTAATTCTCCAGCCCCATACAAAACAAACAGACGCCTACCATTCTTATATAAAAAAGTCAGAATGTTTCCTAAATTTGGCCAGATTTAAGTTTCTGCACTCTAGACAGTATTAAATTAGTTAAAGATTTTTTCCTAATATTCTACAAAAAGGCAGGAAGGGGGCTTTATCTTCTTTTGTTTTTAAAAATACCCTCAACCAGCTATCATACACTTGAATGTGGACCAAACATTTATAAACATTCAGTTGAAATTTGTACATATTGTATAAAGTGCTCAGCAAGTGCAAAGCCCTCTGACCACTTTCAAGATAATCCTAGCAAACAGCAATTAGAATATACTGTGCTTCTTTCCCTTTGTTCCTCATTTTTCAGGATAGAACCTGAGCTCCCATGCATGTTGGGAGGAAAACAGACAGCCTTCAGATTGTCCTTCCTTTGCTATGTGACTGTCAGGGCTGCAAGTGATGAGCCTGCAGAAGAAAATTGCCTCCTGCTGCACCTGAAGACGGACTTTTAAAAAATGTTTCTTTCTCCTTCCTTCTCTCTTTCCATTTACTCAGCATTATGAGACTCTGCTGTTAAACATCTATGGAGGAAAGCAAATTATTTATGGTGGCTCCCATGGGATGAGTCTAACCAAGAGCAAGTAGGCAACATAGCAAAGAAGTGTTCCCAACATTTATTTATTAAGCACCCAAAGAACGTAAAACATTTATTGGGCCCAAAGAACATAAAACATGGTGACTGCTTGGTAGAAATTTTTAATCTGGTGGTGAGGCTGGGATATACATGCACTGGAAGTTGAATTCAAAGTTAGTAATATCAAAGGCGCAGTCATCCTATACTGTAAGCCTTCAAAAGGCAAAGCTGCAGCCGAGGAAGTGGTAGAAGCTACAGTGAGAGAGCTCTGGGCTAAAGGTAAGTTTCTAATAGAGGTGACCAAAGACAGGTTGGCCTTCTGGAAAGGTGAGCTTCTTGTCATCTGAGGTATTTAAGGCAGCGCGAAGGGTACTAGCAGGAGTGTTTGTAGAGGGCCTTATTGCATCTAAAAAAACTCCTATGACTTTACGATAGCCTGATTCTGTGAGTCCTGAGGTAGTGAGCAGGCATGGGCTCCTGGTTTAACTGGGGAAGAATTTACTGAGGTTGAGCTATGAAAGCAGGAGCAGGTGGGGGGTTAAGGGTGGGGAGGAGAAGGAAATACTTCTCCTGGCTGAGGGAATACTGGGAGATTAATGACAGGTCTGGCGCCTTTTCTTGTCCATATATTACAAGAAGAAATTACATTATTTCTAACCACATTTAGAGGAAGGCTACACAGGAGTTTAGAAACAATACCTTAATGTTTTCTTGCTGGCTGAACATGTGGCAGAGCTGACCCGTAAAGTGAAGCCTGAGGGATGGGCTAGGCAGTTTGTCCATCTCACGTGAACAGAACTTTGCTGAGTGGGTGCTGGGTCACCAGCATCAGACATGGGGAGTGGGACATGGAAAGAGACACAACTCTTCTCTTGAAAACTTGAGTGTTGCACAGAGGCTTTTATTTATTTTAATGAATTTATTTATTTTTTTTACTGCTCCAGTCAATGAAAGGGAAACTTTGAGGCCACACGTCATGGCGTTAGGCAGAAGGCTGCCCTGTGGGCTGGAGAGGTAGTGGAGAGACCTTATTTAATCTTCTCCTTGGGGTGCAGGTTGTTGGTGTGGCTGCACTTCTTCTTGTGGCAATTGACAGTGTCGGGGTGCAGGCTGGTGTGACACTGGAGGGGCATCGTCTTGTTGCAGTTGTACTTTGGCCATCCTCCAGCTCTTTGCCCACAAAAATCAGATGTTGCTGGCCAGACAGGATGCCCTCCTTGTCTTGGATTTTAGCTTTGACATTCTCAGTGGTGTCACTAGGCTCAGCCTCCAGGGTGATGGTCCTGCCAGTCAGGATTTTTGCAAAAATCTGCATCTCTGTGTCTACTGGGGAGGCTGCTCTGTCTCCTCATTGAAGAGAAAGAACAAAACAGAGGCTTTCAAAAAGCTCATCCTAAAATGTTTCCAGATGCAGACCTATATTTAATTTCCTCAGAGTTTTATGATCACTTTAATAATTGCTATATTTATTGAGTACCTTGTAAGTACTAGATACAATGGTAGTCTCTTTCTAGTTCTCATGACAACCCTTCAGTGGAGATACTTTATTATTTCTGTTTTCCAAGGAGGAAGTTGAAGCTTGGAGAACCCAAGTATATGGCCCAGCCAGTTGAGGATTCAAGCAGTTGCTATATTAGTTGAATGGGTAACATGTTCTCGGCACTGAGTGCTGAGCACACAGCATCTTACGGAACCCTCGCACCACTACAGAAGAGAGATACTACTGTTACCCCCATTTTATGGGCAGGGAAACAGGGGCCCAGTAAAATTAAACAAATTTCCCAGAGTCACTCAGTCAGTTATGGTCACGTTTGTGTCCTCCCTAGATTCCTGCATTGAAATCCTAAGTCCCCAATGCGATGTGGGTAAGAGAGGGGGCGGTTCAGGTGTGATGAAGTCATGAGGGTGGAGCCCCAAGACTCCTTTATAGACGAGGCCCCAGATGGCTCTCTTGACTGTTTGTGCCGTGTGCAGGTGCAGGTGAAAAGTCAGCCACCTATGAACCATCTTCCCAGCCTCCACAACTATAGAAACATACTTCAGCTGTTCATAAGCCACCCAGTCTGTGGTATTCTATCCTAGCAGCCCGGACACACTAAGACAGTCAATTAGCATAGAGCAAGGATTCAGGCCCAGCCTGCTTGGTTCCAAAGCTGACAGTCTCTAACCACTGGCTACCCTCCCTTTTCTGTGCTTTGCAGTCAGCAACTTCACTCTGGCTCTGCTTTCCTCCTCCCTTTATCAAAAAACAGAGTGAATGACAAAATCATTTTGAGCATTTTCTTGAAAGGCCAGGCATGAACTTGGCTGGAGGAGAAATTCCCATTAGAATTCTGAGGCTCAGCTTATAGCAACTGCACCGGGCACCGGGGAGGTAAATGTGCCATGCTAATTAAGCAATTACTGAAACTCATGATTAAAACATGAGGTTGCCTTTCTAAGAGAATCCCTGGAATAAGTAGTGTTCATTTTGCCTGGGAGCCTGGTTGATTAGTATCTAAAATATCCACCTTCTTCTCCTGGAGAAGTGATGGTGAAGCAAGGACTATTTCATTCATTATCTGTTTGGATCCCTACAAGGACCCTTTGGAGATAGGGAAAAATTTGGTGTGGGATTTTAGTGGTCAGTTAATCAGATCCCTCCTTCTTTTGAATCCTGGGTCATTTGTAAAATATACGCAATATGCAGGGATTGGATCACATGTCTTGTATTCAGGTCCAAATGCCTTCCTTGTATTCCCTGCTCCCACTCATACTGCAGCTGGCTGGATCTTGGGATCTGCATTTGCCAAGAAGGGTAGAGTTGGGCTTGTAGCCAGTGGAGTAGAGAAATGTAGCTGCCTCCCACCAGGTAAATGCAGGTAGCCTAGGAGAGGATGGTCTTCCATGCAAGGGACCTGTGGCATGCTCACCTTTCCCCCAATACAAAAATGTGGATGACTGGATGCTTGTCTCTTAGCACTTTGCCTGTTAGATGAATCATTCCTACTCCTGGGAGGAGAAGCCAATGAAGGTGTAGAGGACAACAGTTTCTACCAAATACACCCAAGAGGTATTTTATTGGCCGACAATATCATAGGGAGAGTGGGCATACGGTTTTCACTATACTCACTGATCTTGTTTCATTCCATTGCCCTCTTCTGATTTGACAGGTGGAGAATTTGAGATTGAGAAGGTAAAGATTTGAAAGTGACACTTTAATGACAAAACTGGGGCTGGACTCTTGAGATCTTATCTTACAGCATGCCAGTGGAAGGGAGCTCAGAGCAGGAGGGTCAGCCCCTTCATGTTATAAATGTGACAAGTGCCTCGCAGAGAGGGCAGGTGACTTGCCCAAGATCAAACTTCCAGAATTAGAAGCTCAGACCTTCTGATTCTTTCTGGTGCTCTTTCTAGTGCCTTCCAGAAGTCTTCTTAACCTCGTGACATTTGTGCTGTGGGCTTGTGAGCATGGTCTTTGGGATTGCTGTCCTGCCCTTGAGCCTCTTTTCTCCACTGAGAAAGGTAATATCTGCCTCTCCACATTCTTGTGAAAACCAAATGAAGCTGGTTCTGTGCCAGTGCTTTGTGATTGTAACACTTTACAGATATTGGCATGTTAGTTTTGAGACTGTAACTCTCATTTCTGTCTTCCCAGATAGTCCCCATTTGAGCCAACAGGGACACAGGTGGCTCAGGAGGCAACTGAGCTTCTGGGGAAACAGTGTTTTAGTGTGGTGGTTCTCAAGTCTGGCTGTAGGTTAAAATCTCCTGTCGGTTAAAATAACAACAACAAACAAAAGCTAACAAGCTCATGCCTGGAAACTGTCCCTGAACCAATTAAATCAGAATCTTAGGGGTGGGGTGGGGAGGATCCCCTTACTCACTATTATATTTTCAAAGCTCCCCAGGTATTCTGCTGTATAGAAGGGTTAAAAGCCATAGCCTTGGTGATCTCTCACTTGTTTTATAGCAGTGACACTCTCTTGATATGCAGAGATGATGGGACATTGCATGTCCAGGCAGATCATCTGTCTATTAAAATTGGGAATCCAAATCCAACTCTTGGAGAGGCCTTGTGTGAGCCCCCTCACCCCACTGATGACACTTGTTTACCTGTGTACAGGATTTTCCTTGTCTTGATGCCATTTGATTTTTATGGCAGCCCTGTGCAAGCAATGCTATTTCACAAAATGGGAAAAGCATCTTCCTACGCCATCTTTATTAGCCGATCTTTATTCTCCATTCTGACAATGGCACTTTCCCGTTTGGGAATTCATGGGGAAAATCCATTTTGATCAAGTAAACTTGTTGTTAACACCCAACCAGACCTGTAGTTTATAATGATCCATCCCTAAAAAGTGCCAATTTCATTATAGTTTATGTGATTGGTACCCCTAGCCCTTGGGCAATACTCTAGCTGGGTGGCTGTATGTGGTGAACCTCTCTAATAAGATGTAAAGGCTGCTGGAACCCCCAAACACTCTCCTGATAGGTGAAATGCTGAAATAACATAAGATCAGCCTGACATCTATTTTTTTCAACTGACATTATTTTCTCCAGGCTCTTCATTTAAAATGCACATACCCTTAGGAACAAGAGACTATTCTAGGCTCTTACATTGATTTCCTCTTATAAGTTATGGATTGTTCATTCACATACAATAGGGATTCACAGCCTTCACATTGTCTCCTGTGATGTAGGCATTATTATTTCCAATTTACACAGGAAAAGACTGAGGTTCAAAAAGGGTCATTGTGTTGACCGAATTTCCCAGCAATGAAGAGCTTGAACCCATTTTTTCCAGATGCAAGACTTTTCCGCACTATCCTCTACTAATGAGAAAAGTTTTGATTTTTATTCTCCTTCACGACGTGCTTCTAAGAAACATGTGCATCACAACAAACCTTTGTTGGAGAAGGCCCGGTGCTGCAGCATCGTCAGTGTTGGGTAGTAATGCTCTGGGGTAGCTTTTCCCTCCCTCGCTGGAATCATTTATGCTCTGTTTCCTAAATAACCTTTACATGATGGACAAGTTTCCTTTTTTTAATTAGTATGGATGCTGAGGCAATGGTATCTATTAAAATATCTTAGTTTTCATTGAAAACTCACATATAGGAACATGGCTAGACTATATAATTTCTTCCTCTTTGAAAATTATAGTCTCTGCTCAAAATAGTCTTATTCATGGACTATAGGGAGGAGAGAGGAGAAAAGAGTATGGGCTTTAGAGTCAGACAAGCTGGAGTTCAAATACAGACTTTTTACTTGTGTGCCACTGATTCAAAGTTTCTTGGTTTCTCTTAGCCTCAGTTTTCTCATTTGTAAAATGGGGCAATGAGACTTATTCTGAAGGATAATAAATCTAGCAGGGGTGTCCAACCTTTTGGTGTCTCTGTGCCATGCTGGAAGAAGAGTTGTCTTGGGCCACACATTAAATACATTGTGACACGTAATCACACAAAAAAAGCTCAGAATGTTTTAAGTAAATTTGTGATTACGTGTTGGGCCGCATTCACAGCCATCCTGGGCTGCATGCCGCCTGTGGGCCGCAGGTTGGACACCCTGATCTAAAGCATAAAGCACATAGAAATCTTTTTTTTTTTTTTTAAAGATTTTATTTATCTTTAGAGGGGAAGGGAATGAGAGAGGGATAGAAATATCAATGTATGGTTGCCTCTCGTGCATCCACTGCTGTGCCCTGACTGGGAATCAAACCATGATCCTTTGGTTCACAGGCCCATGCTCAATCCACTGAGCTACACCAGCCAGGTCCAGAAATCTTTTAAAGATATTCTATTTACATTCCTCTGGCATTAAAAATCTATTATCCATTAGGTAAAGTAACTGGTTAGTCTCATTATTTCAATGAAAGGATGGGGAAGTACATTCATCTAGACGGCAGAAAAGCCTTGGTAGGTGGGGCTAGCGATGCTTATCCATTTATTAATTCACTAATTCAGTCACTCAGGGTGATCTTTCTAAAACACAAAATTTATTACCTGCTCATCACCATAAAACTCTCAAAGGTTCCTCATGCCCTACTAAACAAAGCCCAAATTTCTTAGCCTGGCATTTGAGATCTTAGTTCCTTTTTCCACTCCCCCCATGGGCTCCCTGGAACAATGTCATTCCTTGGGCTTGAGTGCTATTTCACACTCCAGGGCTCTCTTTGTCTGCAAGCCCTGGCCTATACTTGTTTGCTGGCCAGAGGCAATCTTCCTCCCCTCCAGGCTTTCCTCTTCAGAGAAGCTTCTTCACACCTGCTGTTTTCCCCCAGGTGCAATTCATCACCGCTTCCTTTGTCTTAGTACATCCCTCAGTTACAGCAAATTCTACAACCTCTTCTAGACTTGAAGCTCCTAAAGGGCAGAGCCAGTGTCTTTTCATGTCTGATATCTGGTGCCTGGTGCAGCACCCGGCATGGAGTGGCTGCCAGGGGACTAACTGGCAGTAAGGATGCCATCCACTGTTTTACTAAAGGTGTGCACGAAGCTCTCTGGGAGCTCCAAGGAGAAAACGCCCCATCTCCGGGACATACTAGTTATGTGACCTGGGAAAGTGATTTACCAACTAGGAGCTTCAGTTTCCTTACCTATAAAATGACAAATAATGGGATCTACTTAATAGAGCTGTTGGGTTCTATTAATTAAATTAAATGTAATTCATTAATGTATGTGAAGTACTTAGAGCAGTGTCTTCTGTAAAATAAGTACTCAGAAAACTGTTGGCTGGGGCAGTTATTAGTTTTTATTAAGAAAATAAAACTTACACAATAAAGTTATTTTTAGTTTTTTTACTGTCACTACAATAAAACCCTTTTCATATATATTTGCCTCATTTATACTACACAATAATCCTGTTATTTTTATTCTTCTTATTTTACAAATGAGGCCTTGACAGTTAAGAGAAATGAGCTGATGGGAGCAAAGTCACATGGTTAGTAGGTCACCAGACTTCAAGCTGGGCGCCCTCACTGTAGCTTCCTCCTTGGTTCATGTGCCTCGCCATGACCTGCCACTGGGTCCCTGACATTTCCATCCCATGGGAAAAAGCTTTCTATCCTGAAGTTTCCTGCTGAAATGTTCTCCGAGGCGGAGTTACCTGCCAAGCACTTCACCTACTAGCACATCACCTGTTAGCACATCACGGCTGTATTGTCAGATGGTTTGAGTTGGCTTGTGATACTGGCTAGCTGGTCCCTGACAAAGCAGAAGATGGCCAGTGAGTCCTGGTTGCAGGTGAGGAGATAAAAAAAGAAGGTCCAGGCACTTCAGTTCTCATCCATCAGAAGCAGGTCTGCAGTGGGTGGCAAGGAGGAAGAGTTCCCAGTCTGACCTGTAAAATCAGGAGAACAACGGCTGCCGTACAGGCTGTTGTGTGGAGAAAATGAGGTACCAATAATAACTAACCTGTATTGAGCCAGTATCATCTATTGGCTTAATATGGAAGCCGAGGCACAGAGAAGTTAAGTTGTCTGCCAGTTAGTAGGTGGCGGAGTTGGAATTGGAGCATAGCCGCTGTGCTCCGTGATAGTGTAAGGAACACAGCCAGCTAGAGGGGGATTTACCATGAACTTTCCCTTTTAAGACACTGGGTCTACTTTGTATTCCTAATTTTGTAGATTTTTCTATAAAAGGACAACAGAAATTATATAAGCTTCAAACCTGGGTCCACCCATGAGCCTAGCTGGAATGGGTGCTCAAAAGAAGTGAGCTGCCTTCTCTCCTGGATGATGGGGTCTCAGGAGCAGGAGGAGGAAGATGAGGAAACAGACAAAGTAAGAAAGTGGGGACCAGTGGTGGGGGCGGCATTTAACCCTCTTCCTGGCCAATCCCCTTCTCAACACCGGTTGTGACTCCTTTCAAGGGGCTCTGCTGAAGTATGGACTGAAGTTCCTCATTCCTCTTCTCTGCAGTGCCTTGTGGGCTGCCTGAAAGCTTAGCGAGCTTTCTTTGCTGACTTCCTGGAGCTTAATTTATAGCCAGCCAGTGAGTGGAGCTAAAGCTTCATGAAACAACTGCTTGTCCAGCACATCTGCTTGGAAATTCCTGCTTGAATGCCTTCTCTCCGTGTTTGTCCAGGTCCCTTCTCACCTGGTGGAAACTTGCCCACTGAGGAGCTTATCTCAGCCTGGTGGCGGGAGGGTCACACTTCCAGATAGCCTTTCCAGATAGCCTTTGTGTAACACCTTACCACTCCTCCCCCACCCTGCTCTCCTTTCACAGCCCTGGGCCCCCCCCCCCCAGCATTCTTGGGGCTAAATCTCTGTAGTATCAGCAGGGTTTTATTAAACTTCCTTACCCTGGAGAGAAACAGGGCTAAAGAAATCCTAAAGAATGAGCATGCACAGGCATTTTAACTCCTTAAGCCTAACAAGTTGTTTAAAGCCAGTGTTTGCAAACTCAAATGCCCACAGGGGCCAGGCGGGAAACATTCCTGGGAAAGGTGAGCTGCGTGAAGACAATGGGGACTGGTGGGGACTGGCAGACTGGAGAGCACTGCTGCGCTTTCTCAGAGCAGAGGCAGCAGCTGTAGCTGGAGTCACTGAAGCCTGGTGGCAGTGCAGGCCCAGGGCTGCCTAATTCTCTGACAGCTCAGGAGAAAGTGCAGAGCTAGATTTCCTGTGAGATTTCCTAATTTTTGAAAACACTTTCTGGGCCAAACAAAACACTTCTGTTTGCTGTGTAGTATGTGAGCGGGCAGTTTGAGAACCCTGGTGTAAGCTGTGAGGACAAGTCTGGTTCTGGCTACTTTTCCTTCATGACTCCTGGTCACTTGGTCCTATTTGCTTTTAATGGAAGTGGCTATTGATCTGGAGACCTTATGGTTGGTTTGAGGGAGAAGCTATTTGGGAAATATTTGGACCTTTTTCAGCAAAACCTGAGCACAGCAGTTGCTTATTCATTCATTCATTCATTCATTCATTCATTCAACAAATATTGAGGCACTACTTTAGACACATACTATACTCTAGGGGTGCAGGCGTGAGCATGGCACAGCTCTCAAGAAACTAGAAGTCTTAGAGGTGAGCAAAACTGGTGCTCTTAATGATTCTGCAGCATCAGGGTATTTAATAGCTGCCTAAGACACATGTAGGAACATGGATGACAGAATTCTTAGCTCAGCCTATGGGAATCAGGAAAGGATTCTCAGGTGAGAAATAGGGAGGCACAAAGGTGGAAGCAGGGGAGGAGGTGGGTGGTGGATTTGAAAGTTGAGTGAACAGATAAAATAGATAACAGGTTGGGAGAACCTTCCAGGTAAGGCAAAACAGGTGTGGGTTTCAGAAATGTCAGGTAATCTGTGTGGGGATTTGCTTTGGAGCAACTGCAGAAGAGGCTGCAGAGGTGGTGTAGAGCCAGGCTGGGAATGGCTGCCATCAGGACTCTTATCTTGTTAACTCTGGGGAGCTACTGAGGTTGTACAATCATGAGTGTCCCATGGACATATCTGTTTTAGCAAGATCACTGTGGTTCCAGTGACAAGCATGATCTGTAAAGGCAGGCTAGGGGTGTGTGTGTGAGTGTTGAGGGGAAGGGGAGTCATGGGCGGGGTAAGGAGTGGAGAAGGGGAAAAGTCAGAATAGTGGTTCTTTAACCCTGGGTATGATACTTATGGCGAAGCCCATGCCAGACTAGATAATTCAGAATTTCTGGGTTCAAAGTCCCACTTTTGGGATTAAAAGCTCCCTGAGTGGTTGAGCATTGCTGAGCTAGGAGAGCACTGACTGGTGGGGGATAAATCTCAGGGAGAGAGCTGAAGGTGCTGGGGAATCCTTGTGTCTTGCTTGGGACTGCGAAGACTGTAGCCCTTACCCAAGCCACAAGCTGTCTCATAGATGAGCAACTGAGGCCCTGGAGGGACATTTTCTGTTACATTAGATTAGGAAACCTTAAGAAATTAAATAATTGATAAGTACTTTGTGTTGGAAAGTGGGATTTGAAGTTAAATGGCTCTGATTTAAATCTTGCCTGGGTTGCTCATCAGCTATGTTGAACAAGTCATTTGACATCTCTCAATTTCATTTTCTTGTCTTTAAAGTAGAATTAATAATGCATTTTTACATTGTGAAGATTGGTTTTTGTAAAACCCCTAGCACATTGCCTGGCACACAGTGGTACATGATTAATAGATGCTACTACTGTTCTGGTGGTCTCAGTTCTAAGGGACTAAGTCCTCATGTCAGCTGTGGTTTCCAGACCATTCTGCTAAGAAGACTCAAGGAATTGGATGGTCAGCTGTGAGGAGAGGGATTGTCAGAAAGGAATCTTATGGGAGCTCTGATATGAGCAGAGATTCAATGGAAGAGTGGGTTGGATTTAAAATCCCTTCCATAACTTATCCCCTATGCTTATTTTTTTAAAGCATCTGGTATTAGCCACTATGTTATGCTGCCTCCTCATGCACAATTGTTTCTGCTGTTTTTAAAAAATAATTTTTATTTTATAGTAGTCTCACAAGAAGTTGCAAAAATGATAGCAATTTTCTGTGTAACTTTCACCCAGCTTCACCCCATAATGACCATATCTTATACAACCAGTTCTGTTGTTTGTTTCCTACAAAGCTGTACTTATACTGCTATTGTTTGTTACTCCTCTCACTTAATACAATAGCCTACAGAATTCTCCTTTGTCGTAAATTTATGGTAAACATGTATTTTAATGTCTTGCTGTTTCATACTCTAATTTAAGTAAATTCCTTGCTGTTGGCCTGGTAATACAATTCCAACCAATTGTATAGGTTATTTGCACTGTTTTGTTAGGATAGTGTTGCCAGAGAGCATCTTCATGCATAAGGCTATTCCATATTCAGGATTACTTCATTAGGATAGATTACTGACCGTACGGTTGCTGGGTCAGAGGACCTTCATGGGGAAAGGTTTTTTGATAGGTACTTATGGATAGTTGCTGAAGGAGAGATGCCTGAAATAAACTGGAGGGGCCAGTGCTCCAGAAGTTGAGGGTGTGATTCCATAGATGGCTTTGAACTGAAAAAGCTCTAAGTGGCTGCATCTGAAGCTTAGTGGAAACTAGAGCAGCACATTCCCACTGAGACTCAATCATGCTGCGTCCCCTCAACTCCTGGCTGAGAGGCCCAGAGCCCAAGGGCTTTGCTGTTCCTGCCATGACTGCCTGCTCAGTGCTACTGCTGAGATTTGCCTCTAATCTATGGTGCCCGAGCTCTGGGCTCTGTTTTTTCTTCCCTGTTTCAGACCATTTCACTGAAATCTGAGTAAATGATTGATCACTTTAAAGCAAAGAACAAATGGACTTGCTGGGCAATCAGACTTCTGTCCAGCCAGCACGCTTTGTGCACCCAGTGGTGGGTGCAATGCCATCAGCATATGATGGTTGGAATTTTCTGTGCTGTGAACAGACAGAACAATCCCAGTAGTTTGTCTGGGCTGCAGTTAAAGGCTGAACAGGAGCACTCTTGGGGTTGGGACTGGATGTTTGTTTCCTTAGCAAAGGCAAAGAGTTCCCATGCAGGTAGAGTGCGCCCATCAGGACAAGAGCTGAGGTGGGGGAAGAAAAACGTGAACTGAACTGGTGGCCAATTCCCCTAACTCAGGTTAGAGCCTGGCACTTACTTGTTTTCCATATTGCAAAATGATCCTTCTTACCCATGAATAGTGACTACCTGCAAATTTCCACCAGCACCACTGCATCTATTGAATACCTACTATGTATGTGCCAGGCACTATGATAGGTGTTTTACACATATTAGTTTAATTAATCCTACCTCAGTATTTATCTCTGTTTGGGGAACGAAGAACCTGAGGCTCAGAGAGGATTACAGGTAGGACAAGCGCTAGGCCTTGAATTCGGGTCTACCTGTGTTATTGCCCTTGTGGTCCTAAATTTGCTATTGTTGCATGAATGCACTTAAACCCAAGGTGTTTTTCATTAACAGCTGCTCCCTACCAAAATCTGTGTTCCTCTCTTCCCGTGGAACACACTAACAGATGACATTCCCAGCCTCCCTTGCAAATAGATGTGGCCTTAGGACTGAGTTCTACCCGAAGGAAGATAAGCAGAAGTGAAGTGTATCACTTTCAGTGTTCTTGTGTCTGTAGCTGGTTGTAACGGAGAGATTTTCCCTGGGGGTACAGGACCCACATGTGAAGGATGGCAGCCTCTGTGTGTGTAGTTCCCTAAATGACTGTGTGGAGCAGGACCTCACCCCCATTCCCACTGACAATCCATTCACCTGCCCATATGGAGACATAAACAACATGTAAATCTTTTGTGTTTAGACACTTTTGGATCTGTTTTTACAGATATTAGGCTACCCAAATAGTACAAAATACCAACTCCTTTTAAAAATTCAAGAAACCCCAGCAGGGCTGTTTCAAATACAGGTCGAAAGGATTTGCAGATGGAGTAGGCCTGTATACATGGCAAGGGGTGGGTATCCTCCTTTGGGTGTACTTAATGAGGTTCCAGCACAGTGCAAAGCCAAATGAACTCAGAGTTACAGGGAAAGTCGATAAAGGTCCTGCCCCCTTGTTCAGAGATTGGCTTATGTCCTTCCCTTCCCCTTCCCTTCCCTTCCTTCCCTTTCCTACCTTCCTTCCTTCCTTCTCACATAAGACACTTTTCCTAGAAATAGTTAAGAATTAGATTTCTATTCCCATTTAGTGAATCATCAACTTTATTTTGTGATGGCTTGAACTGAGGTTATATTAGATACAGATAATTACAGAATTCTACTTAATTTAGGGCTAGAGGATCCCAGAAATTTCTTCAATCCTATGTCATTTGAAAAACTTTCTTAGGTATTGAAATGGAGTCAGGAGGTAATTTGGTGTCTCTCTGAATCCTATTGTTTGCTATAATATTGCATAGATTAATAGTTCTATCTAGAAAAGGATGATTTTAAAGCTTATGGATTGGATTCAGAGTTGGGATGGTGACTTTCTTATGAGACAACTCAGGCTCCAACCAGGTGCCTGGCTGGAATTCTTTGTGTATATTTGAGCATAAGGGCTAACAGTTAGGGGATGTTACACTGTCTAAATTATGTTGGAAATGAAAAAAAGAGTATTCTTGCCTTTGTTTATGCTTGTCCTTTGGTGTTCAAGATGGTGTTAGCGGTTGGTGTGATGGTGGTGTGATGGATGGTGGAGTAAGGAGAGGACCAGAGACCATGCAATGCTAAATACATATGAAAATATTTGAAGTAGTTTTTCTGAGAGCACAATGATAATTAAATAATTTCTGCTTTTAATGTTCATAATTATACGCAGTTTTCCCAGGAAATGGCTTTACTGTCATTATCACTTTTAAGTATTACCTGATAGCGTCCTTCCTTCTCATCCTCCACTGGCAGTTGGTTGTGTATGCTTGTATTACACCAAGTAAATATGTCAAATTAATTATTCAATTAATGTATTGACTCAGCAAAAGCTTATTGAACACTTACTCCATGTCAGGCACTGCAGAGGACATCAGGGATAAAATGATGAATTTGATGCAAATAACTGATAGGCTGCTAGGGGAGCCTTAGAAGTGAATCAACATTTGCAGAGCAGGGTGATAGGTGTTAGGACTGAAGTATGCACGTAGGACAGGCATCTAAATCACACTGTAGGTGGTGCCCAGGAAAGCCTCCCAAAACTGATCTTACCAATATCAGTTGAAGCATATCCATAAGGAGAATTGGTAGATGGCTGTGCAGAGGGGAGCCCTTTAAGGCAGAGTAATAGGCAAAGACATGGAGTGGAGAAGGAGTGAGATGCATTTCAAAAGCTGTTGAGTAATTTTCTTGGAGATGAGTGTTGGGGAAAGGTAGGCAACACTTTGTAATATTGGGATTTTGTGTCTGTCTTGCTAATTTTTTAGTTCAGGGATCATGCTTTATATATATTTATATCCCTATATCTGGAACACTAAGGGTTTCAGCAAAATTTTCTTGAATGAATGAGAGTTGGTTAGTACTGTGTCACTGATGTCTGCCAGTCTCAGTTCTAAAAGCTGCTGGTCTGATGTTCAACCACATAGACTCTCAAGACAGGATGGGCATAGATTCCTCCAGCTATTAAAGAGCTGGAAGCCTCTTTGCAAATAACAGAAAAGAGCACTAAATATTTAATGCTTAAAAGTTAAATACTATTATAAAAGTAATTTAATATAAATGGCTTTCAGAAAATCCTTATCCATATTTCATGATTTCAATGGGTGTCTGGGTTCTAATGTTTGTGAGCAATTAATTTTAATGGTTATATACTCTCAATTTCCCTCTATTTTTCCCCTTAGCAGACCCAGAGGTCCATCAGGAAAGTGAAGAGTTAGACATCAGATGTCACTGTGGACAGAAAGAGACACAGAGCTCCGAGCTGAGGTCTCCAAATGACAAGTTAATAGGCATTTGGGAGTTGCTGAGTGATACATAAGTAGTGATGCTGTAAAACCCCGAAGTATAGTGTTGACTTGGTGACATGATGCCTTTATTCCTTCACTGAATAGTTCTCTGTGATTCCGTGATGCTCATTATGTTCCCTTATAGCAGTGATAAATGACTGTGGTGCTGCCTCTCTTCACTGAGTAGCTACTGTGGGTCAAAAACCACACTGAGACTATTATAATTTACTACACTAATTGTGGAGAATTGGCATATTATACCCCATTTTTCTGAAAGAGAAACTGAGGCTCAAAGGATAAAGTCACTCAAGTTTGTGTAGCGTTTGGCTGTTTCTCATCCCTTTGGATTGTGAGTTCGTATCAATAGAGATCTCATCATATGCTCTTCTGGAATCCCAACAGCACAGTGAAGGGTCTAAGAGTGCACAGGGGTACTTAATCAATGTTTGGTGAATGAATAAATAAATGAACACAAGAGTCAGTACTATAAAATTATTGTTATTTTAGTAAGCACTTGCTATCCCACAAAGGCCTTTTAATGAGAAATCTCTTCTGGGATTGAGGGGGTGGATAACCTTTAACACAAAGGTCCTCAAACTGTAGTTATTCTCTTGGTGCTTCGCAAAGGGTTTGGAGCGTGGAAGCTAGCTAGCTCTGTGTCTTCCTCTTCTCTCGCCTTCAGATTTCATAGTAGTAAAAGGGGAGGAGCAGAGACAAGAAATGCTGATTAAATTGCTTGATTTGTGGTCTAGGCTTACCCTCCTTTTATGCTGACAAGTGTTGCCCTTCAATCATATGGAAGCCCCAGCTTCGGTTGTGATAGACTATAGAATTGCATGATTTTCTAACACTTGCAGTATATATTGTGGGAAAATACTTTTATCTCTTGTATTCTACATCTATGACTTCTTTGTCTTGAATAAATGCATCAGAGATTGATGCATAATATGTGCAAAGTCATGCAAATATAGTCAGTCCTCCTAAATGAGTCATAAGGTTACTGCCCTTTGTAGTTTTCCGCTGAGTGCCTGTGGTCACCTGATAGGAGAGATCAATGTGGCTCTCGTGGGAAGTTTTGGCTGAGTGCCAGAGCACAGCCCAAATTTCCAATTATGGGTCATATCCCAGTGGGAGGCCACGTGGGTCAGTTTAATGGACATTGACTGCTTACCTTGGGACAAGCTCTGTGCTAGGTGCTGGGAGTCCTTGCTAAGATTCGAGGGGTCCTGTGGGGAGATGACCATGGAAGACAGAGAGCAAGGCAGGCAGCAGGGCCATGCAATGCTTCTGAGAACCAATTACTTTATGGAGAAAGTGTGGGGGATGGGAGGGCTACTGGGGGCAAAAAACTCTTTACAGAGCAGGAGCTGGAATTCAGAGAGGTTAAATAACTCTCTCCATACCACACAGCTAGGAAGGGGCAGGACTGGGATTGAAACCTTGTTTTTTTCCTAAGGGACAGTGTTACAATATCTTAGCGATGAAAGTCATGGGCTGTGGAATCATAAGACCTGGGTTTGGACCCTGAACTCTCTCTTACTAGCCAGTGACCTTGGTCATGTTACATTACTTCCTTGGGTCAGAGTTTTTTCAGCTTCTTAATGCTGCTACTTCAGAGGGTGGTTATGAGAGTGAAATGATGTAATATTGGCAAAACAGTGATCACCCTGCTGAGTGTCTGCTGAGCACCAAATAAACGGTAGCTGTTAGACTCTGCTGGAATGTATTCTGTTGTGAAAGCCCAATGTAGTGGTGAGGATTGGGAAACAGGGGGTCCCACAGGGTCCTAACTATGGAAAGCTGTGATAGGACAGTTGGGTGAGGATCTGAGGTTCTCAATCCATTAACATCACTTGGGGAGATTTAAAAGCCTAATGATCTGCGAACCCAGGGATTCTGATCTCTGCAGCATTATTGTTTTTAAAGCTACCAGTGATTCTGACCGTGCAACTCGGTTGATAATCAGTGGATTCGGCAACCCTAGGAGGCAGACAACTTTGATGGCGAAGCATTCTCCGCCCCCACTGCTACCGGCTTCCCAGCCAGAGGGTCACTAGTGACTCATTAATCACTTGAGAGTGCTGACAGTGGAGTCAGGGTGCTAACTAACCCAGCAGCCATGACTCTGCCCTGAAGGGACATGATCAAAGGGTCTTGCTGAGGTCAGGCCTGAGGTTAACCTGTGGTGGCGGAGATTACAAATCCAATACCAGGTCAGGAGGGGACTCCAGAGCAGTTGTACCTACAGGACCAGAAGTGCACACATACACCCCAGCTTCCTAGGCCTCCTCTCAGCCTGCTCTCCCCAGGTGAATTTCCCCAGAACAGCAAGCAGTTCCCAGCCATTACATCATGGCATGCTTGTATGGCCTAATCAGTATGATTCATGTTTTGTTACTCTAATGAAAAACACAGATTTGCAAGTGGTTTATTAAAAAATTTAATAAAAATATCACAGGGAGATGAGTTCATCACTACTTTTCTTGTTTGCCTTTGCAAGCAGCCAAGGACAAGCACGAGCCATCGTCTGCCTGCAGCGGCCTCCTTTCTGCTCTTTCACATCTCCTCTCACCCCTTTTCATTCTCCGCCCAGCAGTCAGAGTCATTTTCCTAACGTGTAAATCACCCCATGTCATTCTCCTGCTGAAACCTGCCGGTGCCTTCCCACTGGACTGAAAATAAAGTGCGAATCCCGTTCTGATCCTTAAGGCCCTGTGTAAAATGAACACACCTTTCCACTCATGCCTCATTCTCCCCGCCTGGACCATCACCCCTGAGCTCTAGAAAATACTGAGTTCTTTGCCATTTCTGGGAATTTATGTTTTCTGTTCCTTCTGCCTACAATCCCTTTATCCCAGCTCTTCATCCATGGGCCCTTGAATGTTACCTCATGGAAGAATGTTACCTCATTCACTTATTCGTTCAACAAACATTTATTGAGTACCCCCTGACGACCCTTATGCCCTTCACTGTGCTATTTGGATTATAGGGATAGGATGATGAGATCTCTATTGATATAGAACTCACCATCCAAAGAGACAAAAATAACCAGATAGTACATGAAAGGACATGATCCAAGGGCCTTGCTGAGGTCAGGCCCAAGGTTGACCTGTGGTGATGAGAGATGACAAATCCAAAACCAGGTCGGGAGGGGACACCAAAGCAGTGGTAACTACAGGACCAACAGTACAGACACACCCCCTGGCTTCTTAGGCCTCCTCTCAGTTTCTGTATCTGGGCTGAAATAGCCTCCTGCATGGTCGCTTTCTATCACACCCCACCATGGGTTGCCCCCATAGCAATGAGCGCCACATTTAATGACTCAGTCTTCCTTTTGATTTGTGCAGCAGTGTGTGGCAGCTGTCGTCACTTGTATGACAGAACTGCCACAAGGCCAGGGCCTGGCCTAACTTGTTTATTATTTTAGTGCTGGTACCTGGCATGATATCTGCATGTAATAAATATCCAATGAATATTTGTCGAAAGAAAGAATGCACAGTTCAGTAGTTCTGTCAGTTTTACATATTCTGCAGTGCTTTTTCAAGAGGGAAGGAAAGGGGTGGAATGATAACTGATTTGCTGCAAGTTGCACATAAACTGAGTAAACCTGGGGGAACATTCACTTATGCACACTGAGTATCTGCTCTGTCTGGTCACTGTTTGAGTTAAGAGCAAGCACCAAGTAGGTCCCTGCTCTTAGGAAGCTTATAGCAAATAATAGCAAACAAAAACCAAGATTATTCCAGCAATTAATAAGTTCTACGAAGGACTTATGCATAATAGGATAATGTGGTCAAGAATGATGGGAGGTTATTCTAGAAAGTGTGGCCAGAGGGGGCTTCCCTGAAGAGGGGGCATTTACGAAGGACCCCAGGGAATGTTGCCTCCACTACCAATGTCATATATCTCGTGTACAGGAAAGAAGAAACTTTCAAAGTCACTGCTCTAGGAGATACCACTCAAGTTTTAATTAGAATCCACTTAAGTAAGATGCTGATTTGTTCCCTAATAGTGATTAGCACTGTCTTGGTTAATTAACAGCTTTTAGACTTGGAGGGGGAAATAACTTAATTATCTGCCTGACCTTGATTTTGTGAGTGCTGAGTCAAAAAGAATGAAAGGGGCCAGGATCTAGCTGGGTATTGGAGGCAGTTGTAGACCAGGTTTGATCTGGCTGTGAAGAAATCCAGTGGGCCCATGCGGAATGGATTTCCTGGAGGGAGGTGATAATCCCAAAGCCTGGGCTTGTCGGCCTCTAGTGCTTTCACACCTATGGCATGGTCCAGGCAGCGATTCCCATGCTTTTGCTGGATGCTCTGGACCAAGAAATGTACATGCTACCCACTTGCTTGGCTTTACTTGTTTGCCTCATCTTCACCTACTTTTCTAGAGACAAGACTAGAAAGCTCACTGGAGCTAACCTCTTCTCCTTTCTAGCTTCCCTGGCTAAAGGAGGCTTGGTCACCATCTGAAGCCAAAAATCTCCTTCTAACAGAAGCAACAAGCTTTTTACACCCTCATTTCCTCCTCCTCATATCAGTCTCTCTTAAGCCTCAGATGATCAGACTCTGGAAAGTAGTGGATGAAAGAGATGGGCTTTCTTTCCAAGTCAGGCAAAGTAGTGTGTGTTCTTTAATGTTGACTTCCCGAGTCCATGTGCTCCTCGCCATCTCCTCCTTCCCTTCCACTTCCATTGAGGTCAGCTTTGAATTAGAGTTTCAGATCAACTTTCAATTCTCTTTTAGCAGATTTTTAATTATTCTGAAGCCACACTGAGAAGAGGCTGGTTCAGAGCCTCTGGGCACCTTGATTCATCTGCAGATCACGTAGGTATAATCTCTATGGCAACTGACCTATGATGGATAGGAGCTAATAGAGCTTGGAACCAAAGGTTAATTGCTGTTTCATTTCTGTCCCCCCACCCCCCCTTTCAATTCCAACATTGTGGATGGGTGTTCTAATTAGAATAAAATTATCAGCATATTGAACATCTTTTTTTTTTTATTTCGGTGTCTGAAAAATTAAGATAGCTGGCTTGGAAAGGGAAAGTCATAGATGGTTTCCATTGGCCTTGATGGCTCCTTTTCCCACTTCCAAGGTGGGCAGACAGCTTCAGATGACCCAGTGAATGGCCTGGACCCTTGCAGCACCCAGGAGTACTATGTTCCTTCATTCTTACTCCATTTCGATATTAAGAATATGAAGAAGATCAAAATATGAACAATAAAATTACAACAAACTCACAACTATCAACAACTGAGCCTAAAAAAACAAAATCAAAACCAAAAAGGAACTAAGCAAACATCTAGAACAGGAGTAGAATCATAGAAATGGAGATCACATGGAGGCTTATCAGCAGGGAGGGGGAGGGGGAGAGTGGGGGGAAAGGTACAGGGGATAAGGAGCATAGATGGTAGGTACAAAATAGACAGGGGAGGTTAAGAATAGCATGGGAAATGGAGAAGCCAAAGAACTTATATGTATGACCCATGGACATGAACTAAGGTGGGAGAATGATGGTGGGAGGTGGGGTATAGGGTGGAGGGGAGTAAAGGGAGAAAAAAATGGGACAACTGTGATAGTATAATCAATAAAATATATTAAAATAAAAAAAAAGAATATTACTGAAAGGGTTGGCCGTGTGTTGGGGATCTACTTGTGTGAGGTGAGACACTGTTCTAAGTGCCTGTGTGAATGATCTCACTTAAACTGTGAAGCTATGCCGTGACTTAGAGATTCTTCACCCCACTTCACAGATGGGGAAGAAACAGCCTCAGAGATGTTCTGTAACCTGCCCACAGTCACATAACTACTACATTGCAGAGCTGCGTTTTTTAAAAATTGTTTTATTGTTGTTCAAGTACAGTTGTCTGCATTTACTCCCCACCACTGCCCCACACCCCAGCCATCCCCACCTCCCTCCCCTGCTTCCACCCTGCCTTGGTTTTACCCATGTGTCCTTCACGTTTTGAACCCAACTTACCTAATTCTAAAGCTCTTAACCATTAGCCAGATACCGAAGTACGCTCTGTGAGGCTCTGATTTGTTTTCAGAGACTGGGAGATTCATAGAGAAGGTACCTGGGCTTTCCTAGTTAGCTGTCCCAATATGAATGTGCTCAGGGATTTGGCTAAACTTATTCTCTTCCCATTAGTATTCTGAAATAATAATTATGGAATAAATGCATGAGGGTGTACATTATACCTTATATATAGTTTCTCTGCTTCCCTAGAACTAAAGAAATCAATATAAGGCCTTTATTCATCCTCCCCTGATACACTGCTGCTGTGTTCATTTCTTCCCTTTGCTCAGATCCTCTCCGTCCTAGAATTCTCCTTTCCTTTCTGTATGTATTATTTATACTTTTTCATCCATTGAAATTCAGTTAAAAACACAGTATCCTTTAGAAAATATATATTTTTTGATAACTACAGCTCACAGTTTTTTCTTTTATCGTGAACTCCTATAGCCATTCATTTTCAAAATTGTGTAGCAGTGGTTAACAAGTTAGATTTCAACTCCAATTTCCTGGATTTGAGTCACAACTCTGCCATTTAACATTTCAGTGTTCCTGAGCAAGTTGCCTCTGTACCATCACACAGCCTATACCATAGAGTGTTTTTGTGAAGATTGAGTTTCTATAAGTAAAATGCTTAGAAAAATGCAGTGCCCATAGTAAGTACTTCATAAGTGCTTGCTGTTTCATTCTCTCTTGCTCATTAATTGTTTTATATTATCCAGGACAGAAATTCCACTCCAACACATCTAAGCATAATGGGAATTTATTGGCCCATTAACTGGGAAGTCCAGTGATATACCTAACATCAGCATCACTTGATCCCAGGACTTGGAGGTATCACTCAGCAGTGTTTCTTTCTCTGTGCTGACTTGATTCCCAGGCAGGTGCTCTGTTTGTGGTGTCTCTCCAGCACTAGGTTTACATCTTCCCACTACAGTGCTTCTGCGGCACCACTCCCCAGTTAGCCGCAGCAAAAATTCTGGAGCTTGCTTCAGTTAGCCCAACTCAGATCGCATGTGTACCAGGAACCAACGATTGTAGCCAGGGGGTTGCCTGTTGGCTAGGTCTTGGGACAGAATGTCGACTTAACCCTAGTCATGTAATGTGTCCAGGGGGTCCCCAAAGTGACATCAGGGTATGTGTCTCCCTCAATGTCTGTCATCCCATTTTTGTGGTAAGTTCTTATCGGGAGGATGATCTTAGTCCCTTCTTCCATGTTTCACATTGGGCAGAAGCTCAAAAACGACTTCCTGGTTAATAGACTTAGCGTATGGTGTCTGCTCAAGACTAGGAATTGAGCTGCCTAAATCATAGCTTGGAAGCCTAGACCCATTCAGAGCTGCCTTGGGAAGTTAGCACTTGTAAAGGGAATGGGGGAGGGAGGAGAATGAGATGGATGTGGATGAGAGGAGTCTTCACTTGCATTTGTAATGTTTTCTTTTTTTTTTTTTTAAATAAAAGGATATCAAGCAAATATGGAAAATGTTTATACTGGTTAAATCTGAGAGATGGAAATTTGGGTGTTATAATAATTTTATCTTTTCTGCACGTTTGATGTATTTCATTTAAAACAACAAATGAAAGCAAAAAGCAGTAGCTACTTATCCAGGTAGCTTTTTTTTTTTTTTCCCACTCTGAGTTTCCTGGATACCAAAGGAGAGCTCAGCCATCACAGAATCCCTGGTGGTTTCCTGACTAATGTCGTTCTTGAAAGTCAAGCCTTCCTTCCTGCTCTCTCATCTGATAAAAACTGTAAAGTTCAGAGTCATAGTTTAGGAGAGTTCAACTGTTTCTGGATATGGTTTGGAGAAAGAGCTTTACCTGAAATCTGTTATAAGAAATAATGTCAAAATTCATAATAATCATAGTAATAATGCCCTGTTGAGAACTGACTGTTACCCAGGCACTGTGCGAAACACTTAATACACATTATCTCACTTAATTTTCCCAGCAGTCCTCTGGGGTAGGTATTACTATTGTTTCTTACATTGTAGATAAAGAAGCAGAAGCTGGTTAAGTCACTCATCTAAGGTCACATGACTGTAACTTATAAAATTTGGCTTCAAATCTAGAATTGTCTATTTCAAGGCTAGTCTTGTCACCCACCCAAAATTCTTCTCCTCTGTTTACCCAGGAGTAGGTCTGGGTACCGAGAGACTTTGGCAGCTGGCGTTTTCCCTCCTCAAGGAGTATCATTCAGAACATGGGCCCTGAAGTCTGAAGGCCTGGCGGGACTGTGCTACTGATTAGCTGTGGGGTCCTCAGCAAATCCCTCAAACTCTCTGAGCCTCAGCTGTACGTGAACAAAATGGAAGAAAAGCTAGCGTTTATGTCACGGATTTTCCTGAGGAATAAGTGGGATTGTGCATGTAAAATGCTCAGTGGTGAGCAAATAGCAAGTGCTCCATAAACATTAACAATTTTTTAAATTAGAAAATGGTGAGGCCTCACCAGTCCATATTATTTTAGTCTCTTTCATCATAATAGTGTCTCTTAGCACTTTTAAAATTTAACTTTTATCAACAGTTCAGGTGGTTCTACATGGCTTAATGAAAATGAGTAACCCCTTCCTCTACCCTTCTCCACCCTTGATATCAACTTCTAAAAGTCAATCACTTTTGATCTTATTAGGTAGTTTCTGGGATTTTACCTACTTATTTTTTTTTAAGTTAAACTTTTTACTTTGAGATAGCTGTGGAGTCACATGCAGCTGTATGAAGTAATAGAGAGATTGTGAACCCTTTCCCCAGCGCCCGCCAACAGCAGCGGCTTGTGAGACTATGGCACTGCGCCGCCGCAATGGGATAGCGGCCGTGACACAGTGAGGATACGGAGAGAGCTCTTCCACCTCCGCACCGTGGCTCCTGTTGCCCTTTTAGAGCCTCGCCCACCTCTCTCCTGTCTTCATCTGTTCTTTAATCTCTGGCAACCACTAATCTGTTGCCCACTTCTATAACTTTGTAATTTCAAGCAGTTTTTATGAATGGAATAATACAATATGTAAATTTCTGAGATTGGCTCTTTTCAATCGGTGCAATTCATTGGAGGCTGTTGTCTGTATCAATAGCTCCTTTTTTATTGCTGAGTGATATCTGTGGTTAGGGGTCTTGCCCAGTCTCAGCACTTTTTACATTAACACTCAGTTAAGTGTTCACATATGGCCCCTGCATTCATGTTTAGGGCCAATA
The DNA here is from genome assembly GCA_004027475.1 of Anoura caudifer. Classification (NCBI taxonomy): domain Eukaryota; kingdom Metazoa; phylum Chordata; class Mammalia; order Chiroptera; family Phyllostomidae; genus Anoura; species Anoura caudifer. The sequence continues at coordinate 12,387 of PVKU01007764.1, read as the reverse complement.
CCACTTTCCTTTATTCTCTCCCTTCTCTCTGTCAATGCCTGTCAGTCACCTTCAAAGGGATGCCTCCCAGCTGTCTTGCATGTTTGCCTCCTGCTTCTTTATCCCTTTATTTGTCATGCCCTCCCCCCTCCCCAATTCAAATTACATTCTAAGAAAATGAAGAAGGAAATCTATAAGTCTGTCTTTCTATATAATTTCCCACTGGCAGTGTTTTTATTGTTGGGTGCAGAAGTTCTTTTGCATGTTTGCATGTAACATTTGAAGAATCACAAATAACCCTGGTCAGTAAAAACACAAGGAAAAAGGGACTTGATGGCTTTTAAGCAGTGAGCAGCCATCAGAAGCTACCTCTGGGCAGGCAGAGCCACGTCCTGGGGTGCACTGTGGACAGAAACCCCTAGCTGGGTGACATTTTCATTGATATCAGGAAATTACTTCCTTGTGTAATTGCTCCACCCATTCAATTTTAGTAGCAAAACATCTAGTAAATGGTGCATGTGTGTATTTAGAGTAGAGGTGAGGAAGTGGGTTTCAGTACACAGGTAATAGATTCTCTAAATTAGTTTTTCCCCTCCTTTTCCATTTGGATTCTCATTGCCTGTTTCTTTGGAACCCCCTCTTACTTAGTCCCATCCAGAGTTCTTCTGAAGGCCAATGGTAACAGTATTAATCAATAAAAAGACCCTGGTTTCCCTATTAAAGGTTGGAAACACTTCAAGGAAAGAAATATTCCTTCCTACTTTTTAAAAATTTTATTTATTTATTTTCAGAGAGAGGGAAAGGAAAGGTGAAAGAAAGGGAGAGAAACATCAATGTGAAAGAGAAACATTGATTAGTTGCTTCTCAATGTACCCCAACCAGGAATTGAACCAATGACCTTTTGCTTCCCTGAACAAAGCCCAACCAACTGAGCCATACCAGTCAGGACCTCTTTCCTATTTTCAATTGTCACCAATACTGTCATATAGTAAGAGCTCAATAAATTTTGTTTGATGTATTGTTGATTCATGAAAGTGTGAATTAAAATGATTCAACTATTTGAGTTGGATGTTTATGGGGCTTGAGAAGACAATTTTCAGATTTGCCCCTTTCTATATTAAAAAATCTCTGACACTTTGTCAAAGGGCTTGGTGTGCACCTCTTCTTTCTATTCCTATAAAAGAGTGGCCTGGGAGTCAGAAAGACTACTTTGAGTCTTGGGTCCACCATTTACTAACTGCAAGATTTTAAGCATGTCAATTAATCTGTATAGAATGGTAATAATAATGAATTCTCAGGTTTGCTGGGCTAATCTAGAGCTGAGTCTGCCAAGAATTTTTCTGATACAAAGTATATTGCTATTGCCTATTGTGAGGGGTTAGAGGGAGGGAGAGAGAGAGTGTTCTACATGTATATATATAGGTGAATATTCTACAAATGTGGGCACTGATGTTATTCTTCATTGCATAGGTTTTAGGACCCTTATTAACATAACAGATCTTTGATGTCTTTCAGTTTAATTATCCCCAAAACTTTGTCATATATTTCCCCCTTTCATACAGCAGAATCTTTTCATGTAATTTGTTGCAATTAAAATTCTCCTGGCTCTCCTGTGGAGCTCTGGGTATATCGCTTTTTCTTGGGGATCTCAGCGGAGTGCATTAATCTACATCCAAGAAAAATAGAGATTTAATTACATGATAACCTTTAAAAGGATAATAATGTTCTCAATGCTGTCAGCTTTGTTGTCAGAGCTGCTTTCTGAACACCCCCTCCCAGGCAGGCTTCTAACCGTATGCCAGAGGTCAGCGGTGATTCCCCTTGTGCTCCGTGGTTTTCATAATTTGTAAGGTACAGTCACCACCTCTAGGAAGACACTGGGGCACTGAGCTGCCTGAAACACTGACCGTTAACCTAGATACTACAAGGTGATGGATTGAGGAAGAACAAGTATAAGGAACAATAACTGAGAAGTACAGTTGTTACTAAAATGTCAAACCAAGAGGGAGGCCAAATGGTCAATATCACTTCTTGAAAATTAAGTTGGAGGGGAAATAGCCTAGTATTTTTTCCCTAAACTTATAATGTGCTACACATTGGACACAGTACTTTAAATATATTATGTCATTTACTCTTAATAATTGGTACCTTTTTATAAATGGGGAATTGAGGATCAGGAATACTGATTACACTTGTAAGGGGCAGATCTGAACACAAATTTGATTCCAAAGCTGATGATCTTTGGAAGTAGGAAGCCTCCTTGCCTTGTGGTGAAGGAAACAGGCTCACTAGGTGGGGGTAGGTGAAGATGCTGATTTCAGAGGGGGTTCTGGGAAGATAGCAACATGAACCTGACTTTCTTTTTCATTCAACACCAATCAACCCCACTGTATCTTCCTCTTTTGAGTGAACTAGTTGGGGCTTGGAGGTTGCTATGTAGAAATGAGGCCATGGGCACTGTGGGAGGAGCCCTATTGGAGAGAATGGGTATAGGGTTTTCTGCTCTGTGGGCTGGGCGAAGATCTAGCTGCTGGTAACAGAGAGGGCTGAAACAGGAGTTATAAAATGGGCATGCTGAGAAGAGCTTGGTCCAAAGGATTTTGGGAAGGAGTTTAATGGTCCCCTGTGTGTGTGTGCGCTTGGTTTCCATGATACTCGAGATGCCAAGGAGTAGTCAAAAATATGGGCTTAGTCATGTCTGCCCTTGAGGAACAGGGAGGCTCCTGCTGAGTACCATTTTGCCTTCCTCCCCTTGTGGATTGCTACCTGGGAGGGTATTTCAACATCTCCTGAGTCCCAGTTATCAAGAAAAATCACACTATGTCCAATCCAGACATAGCAAGATCCAGCACAGCACACAGAAGATAGCCACAAACACAGCTGCTGAAGCAGATGTGACAATTTGGTTAGAAAAATAAGTGTACTCAAAAAGAAAGATTAAAGTGCAGTTTGAAAGGACTTTTTGGAGCTAAAAACACTTCCTGCATCCTTAGATGACTTAGAGCAAAATGACCACTATTAAGACAAAAGTACCTGTCTTGGAAGAGTAACTGGAAGAAATTTCTCTCCAAATTCTGAACAAAAATGTAAGGAAGTGAAAAATAGAGGAGACTTCTCCAGTCTCTATAAAAGGTTTAGAGGATAGAGCCATGAAACCTAGCATGAGAATAATAGATGCTTGAGATAAGTAGAAAAGGGGAAGTCAGGGAGCAAATAAATAATAAAATGAATATTTCCTTAAGATCAGGAAGACCTGAGTCTGTAGACTGAAAGGGTCTACAGAGTTGTGGAAGCATCAGTTAGAAAAGAATTCAGGGGTGTGTGTGTCCTCGTCCATTCAGGCTGCTGTAATAGAATAGCATAGATTGGGTGGTTTATAACAACAGAAATTTATTTCTCACAGTTCTGCCAGCTGGGAAGTACAAGATCAAGCCATGAGCAGATTGGATGTCTGGTGAGAGCTGCATCTGGGTTTGTAGGTGGCTGCTTTCTTGCTGTGCCTTCACATGATGGAAAGGAAGAATTCTGGTCTCTTTGGATCCTTATAAGGATGTTCATCCCATTCATGAGGGCTCCATCCTCATGACTTAATCACCTCACAAAGGCCACATGTCCTAATACTGTCATATCTATAGCTGTCCATTCATGTCTGTGTTATGTTATATTAAGAAAGGAAAGGAACTCTAAGGTTCAAGGCAGTGGCTTTCTTATGTGACTGAGGCCAGTGGACAGGATGGAGAAGGAGGGCAATGATAGACACCCTCTTCTGGGTCTCTATCCAAAAAACTTGAAAACATTTATTCACAAAGACATATACACCCACATGTTCACTACAGCATTATTCACAGTGGCCAAGACACAGAGGCAACCCAAAGTGTCCTCCAGTAGCAGATTGGATAAAGAAGATGTGGTACATACATACAAGGGGGTACTACTCAGCCATGAGAAAATATGAAATACTACCATTTGTGACAACATGGATAGATCTTGAGGATATTATGCTAAGCAAAATAAGTCAGTTGGAAAAATTTAAGAACCATATGACTTTACTCATCTGGGATATAAAAATGAAGCTCATAGACACAGACAACAGCGTGGTGGTTACCAGAGGGAAGGGGGTGGGGGTAGGTAGTAGAGGGTTAAGAGGGCCAAATCTTTGGTGATGGAAGATGATCTGACTTTGGGTGGCAGACACACAATGCAATGTGCAGCTCATGTATCACAGAAATGTACTCCTAAAGCCTATATGACCCTAGGAACCAATGTCATTCCAGTAAATCCAATAAAAAAGTACAAAGCACAACAAATGTTAAAAATTCCATAAAAAATTTAGGTGGTTACACATATACAATAGAGACAGTGAGATCTTAAGCTTTTTGACTACATACAAGTAGCTATAATGGTGTAAACAAAGTTAAGGGAGAAAAGAAAACTTTAAAAACAATTGTAATACTGAGGAAAGACAGAGGATTAATACTCTAACATATCTAGAAACCCTTAAAAATCGACAAGAATGGGGCATGGACAATGCATGGACACAGAATACAAATTCAGGTACTCAACAAATACTTGGAAAGGTCAAATTCAAATGGAAATTAGAAAATTGCAAATTAAAATAGCAATGAGATATCACTGCCAATGTTCAAATATGAAAAAAAAAAAAGACAGATAACATTTATTGCTGGTTGGGATGCAAGGAACGGCACTCCCAGCCATTGTGCTGGAAATGGAAATCGCTATGGCCTTTTGGCAGAGCCATGTAACACCATTTATTAAATTAGAAACATAGCCTTTGGGCCCAATATTTCCCATTCAGAGTAAACTCATCACTATACAAATAAACTTGCCACTACACAAGTGCATACATACAAAGTTATTTATTACCATGGCACCTGAGGTGGTAAAAAAATTTGAAACCTAATAAATTACCATTAGTCAGGGACTGCCCATATAAATTATTGTAGATTCACATTATGGGACTATTACAGTGTTTTGAGAAGCATGGATGAGAGCTATACTTTATCTCTTGTGGAAGAATCTACATGAAGTATGAGTAAAACAATATATGTGTGTGAAAGTATGTGTATTCATATTTAATGATATGACCATGGAGAAAAAATACTGGGTTATAAACACTCATCATTTGCATGGGAGTAGGGAAGAAGGGAGGTAGAAATCAAGAAAAAAAAGGGAAAGGAGGAATAAAATATGGAACTAGAAATACTTAGGGCATACATGAATTTATATTATTTACGCACTTTTGAAAACATATGCGTATATGTTAAAAGAAATAACAAATGAAAAAAGCAGATGCTGAATTTGAATGGTGAATGCTCTCCCTTTCTGTGCTGCACTGTGCCTGTCTACAAGTTGCAGACACCTTGATCACCATCTGATAGCTGCTCTAACTCAGTGGAAGTTTCCAGTGAAAGCTTGGAAGGCTGTGTCAGAGACTGCACACATGTCAGTGTCGGTCCAGTGCAGGGCTGGGTGCAGGGCTAGGTGATCAAAGGTTCTCAGTGGAAGAACTCCAAGATTTTTAAAAGAATATTACTCAGGATTTATTTTTGCCTCTTTGCTTATATTTTTGGACTTGCCTTGTCTTCAAATGCATTTGTTCTTATAAGGTTCTTATCTCCAGATAAGAACCATGGGACAATTGGAAAGGAGTCATAGACATGGGCTGAAGTCCCGGCTAAGCCACTTACTTTTTTTGCTGTGACTGATGAAGCCAGTAGCTCTCATACTTGAGCATGAAGGGGATACTTGGAGGGCTTGCTAAAACAGATTTCTGGGTCTTACCTCCAGAGTTTCTGAATCTGTGGCTTTGCAGAGAGGCCTCCTAATTTGCATTTCTAATAATTTCTGGGTGCTGCTGTGGCTGCTGCTGGTCCAAGGACAATACTTTGGAAACCATTGGATTGAGTTATTTAACCTCTTGCAACTTTCTTTCTCTCTTCCATAGATGAAAATACTGATAGGCTTAGGGTCTGCTGGGATTTGAGGGACCTTATGAATTTAACCTTTTCCCTTTGTACATGGGGAAACTGAGGCTCAGAGTAATGAGGAGACCAGTGCTTGTTGGCAAAGCCAGGACAGGAACCCAGGTCCTTCGAGGTCCGAGACAGTGTCTGCAGCGCCCCGTTGTTCAATGCGGTTTGTGTCACAGCATTATGTGGGGCACGTGAGATAATGCTGATCAAAGGGTCTCTATGGAACCTGTACAGAAAAAGAAGGTTATTATTACCATTTATGGATAACAATGTTATTTAGTCCTAACAGTTGAGGGGAGAATTTTTGGGGGACCTAATAAGCAGCATCCTTCTTTCATGGCTAAATTCTAATCCAATTGATGAATAACATAAAACATTTGGAGGGTGAAAATACCATTTCATTACTGACAAGGATAGTTTGAAGGATAAAATTTTTATTTACTGGTGAGGGATTTTTTTTTTTTTTTTTTAATGCTAAGCACTAATGAATTAAAATGAGAAATAAAGATTTTCTCCCTAACACTTTTAATGTCAGGCACTGTGTTTGTATGATCCGTCTCATGTAACCATTTTCATAGGCTGAAGAAATAGATCATGTTAGTATCACCACTTTATAGCTGAGTAAACTGAGCCTCAGAAGGATTAAGCGACTTGTCTAAGGTGAAGTTTGGATTGGAATCGAAAGACAGTACTCTCAACAACGGTCCACACTTAAATTTTGCTGGTGTTTTCTTTGTGAGCTTTTTACTCTCTGCCAGGCAGGTTTTATCAGTTCAGATTTGCTGGGGAAGCTGGGTTTATTCCTGGGATTAGGCTTTGCGTGGCTGTGGAGTTGGGGAAGTGCAGGGAGGCTGTGGTGTCCACCGCTGGCCATGAGCTTGACATCGCTGTGAGTCGGCAGAGCAGGCAGCAAGAAGGACCAACCGTCCCTAAAGTGGGAGACAGGGAGGAACAAACTAGAATAATGTCTTTCACCTCTATCCCCTTGGCTACGTGGGTGACCCAGGTGGCTGACACCCAGTCTGGCCTGGGACTCAAAGAAGCGGAAGATCGAGCCCAACCTCCAGCACCCAGGGAAATCCTGCAGGTGAGCGCAGAGGTGCTGGGCGCCCTGCACAGTCCTTCAGAGCCACTAGCTGCTGCTTTGCTTCCTCTTTCCCAATCTCACCCATGTTTCTCTGTGACCCGCCCAAACCCAGGACCAGGCAGGGTGGGGAACAATGAAAAATGTAGTTCCACCTTAGTTGAACTGAACATACGAAACCTCCACCCTCGGTGAAATGATTTCACATCGATTATTTCCTATATCTCCAAAGCAATCTTTTAAGGCAGGCACTCCAGTTTACAGATGGAGAAACTGAGGCTTAAGAAGCTACATAGCTTATCAAGGGTGCAAACTTGTTTTAGGTACAATCCCAGAAGGGGCTTCAAATTGAGATCTGAGGGACGTTAGCCTGGGCTCTCACCTGTTGTATGACATTCAACCCTGATACTTCTCTGAACACCCTCTGTGCTACGCTTATGGACACCCAGGTCACTGGCATAAAGTAAGAGGCTTCGCACAGGACTGCTCCAGGCAGATTAGGACCCGCAAATGCTTTTCTCACCTTTCCTCATTCCCCAGGTCAGAGCTTCCTAAGCCTGGGCATTGCTATCAGAGCACAAGCCTGCTTGGGAAGGATCTGGGGCAGCAGGAGCCCCTGGGAAAGTCAGCTCCAGTTCTTTGTGGCCACATCCGCTTACCCCAGGTGTTCCATGAAGGCTGTGGCCTCCCGGGACATTTTATTGGCCTCTGCAAGTGAACCTGAGGAGGAAGGGGGGAAACGATGTGTAGCCTATTAGCATGAGAGTCACTAACAGAGTCTGTGGAGGAGAAAACCTTCATGTGACATTGTTGGACTCCCAAGTGAAAGCCAGGTATCTTAGTTTTGATTTTTGTTGCATAAACATTTTCCCTGCCTGTCAGTTCTCCAAATGGAACCAAAGTCATCTCTGTGGCAGCTGAGGCATAGGCATCCCAGTGAACATGTCAGAGCCGAGGAGAAATATTCACTCCAAAGCAGGCATAAAAAGGAGAAAAGGAAGGTTTGCTCTTATCTGAGAGTCTAGACAATACTGAGGAGAAAAAAAAAATCACATAATGGCATGTTAAATGGAAAATATCTTGCTCTTTTTAGAGCTTTAGCTGAGGCCCTGAAGGCGAGGACATGGATTGATAAATGCTTACACCCTCTGCAGAGAGAATTGTCAATCATGTCTACGCAAGACTTGATAAGATATAGCCACCAACTCCTGTCACTCTCAACAAGAGCATTTCATTATAGTCTAGAAATTCATTAAAACCAGTGAAACCAAAAACTCTCCTTTAGGTTGGGTTCTTCAAGAAGCAGAACCTGAGGCAAAGATTCACATACAAGTGATTTATTAAGGAAGTGCTCCGTGGAGAAATCAGCAAGGGAGTGGGAGGATGGACAAGGAAGAGGTGGACCACGTGAAGGGGCTATTGTGGCTGAGGTCCTTGGGTCAGGCTGATACCTGCTGAGCTGTGGAATGTAAATTATACCTCAGCATTTGTTCTCTCTTGAGGCAGAGGTGCTGGGCTTCTGTTCTCCCACACAGGGCCTACTCTTAGTTGTCAGATGCCAGCATTGGCGGCCAGGCATTGCGGAGCTGGGGGATGAGCTGATAAAAAAAGATCTCAGGGGACTCAGAGGCAGACACAGCAGCCATGTTTTTCTACAGATGGCATTTGCAGAGTAGAAGGTGCTTGCTCTTTCCATCCCAGCCCTTCAAGCCAAAAGAGGGGGCCCTAAGAGAACCACTCATGGAAATTGGGGGTGTCTGCATGCAGAGGGTCTGGCTCCTTTCCCATCTCTGCCCTAGTCTCATGGGATGCTTGTTGAGCTGGAGGAACTCCTCGGCTCACCTGATGAGCCCTGGGCCAGCGTAGAGTATGGTGAGGGTTCTGGGAACAATGTGATTTGTGTCTCCTAGACTTGGGTGGGTTTCAAGCCTGGAGAAGCCAGAAAACAGCAGCAGCTCATAAGGATATGGCAAGAGTCAGGTCTGAAGTTGAGCATCTCCCATGGTGGAGGCTGGGTGTGATGGTTAAGGGTATAGATCCTGGAACTAGACCAGCCAGGTTCTAAATCTTGGCTCTGCCTGTTACTACTGTAAAACCTTGGACAGTATCCTCACCTCTTGTATCTTACTTACCTCGTTAGTAAAGTGAGGATAATATTCCTCATGGGGTTGTTGTGAGTATTAACAACAGAGCTGGCATATGGTAATCTACTATAAATATGACATTATAACATATTGGTACATTATTGTTATATAATTATAATATATGTAATATATTATACATTACATGTATTTATATAGGCATAATATACATATATGCAATATGTACTTAACATAATATATTTATGTAATTATATTACATACTTATATAATATAGAATACACTTATATTTATATATTATATGCATGTTACACATATTCACGTATTATATAATATAATTAATATTATATACATATAATATACTCGTATGTGCAACTCATATATCTTAGATATTGCTAAGTGTTTCTCAAAGTCATTCTGCAATGGCAGACCTGGTCTTCACACCAGGCCTCTGACTCCTTAACTTGTGGTCTCCAGCGCTTCGCTGTACTGACTTTGAATACACAGTGTACTCTAAAGGGTAAACTAGTAAATTTTGAGGTCAGCCAGGCTAGATCTAAATCCCAACCCTGCTGTTACTATTAGCCACATGAGTTTGGAAAATTTTTGAATCTTTCCAAGATTAAAATAGTATTTCCTTTATTCAACTTCTGGGATTAGATGAGGTAACATGTAAAGTACATGGCAGGGTGCCCAGCACAGAGTGCATACTCAGTAAATTACGATTGTGTTGTTTCCCTAGGCCTGTTTCCAGCTCTGCAACCTACCACACATTCATCCTGAGTGCTGGCTTTCTGTTCATGTTGAGGAGCTGCAGGCTTACGGTGGGGAGAAGGGGGAAAAGAGGCAGCAAAGCACAGACACACTGACTGTGCATTAGTGCCTGGAGACTTTAAATATTAGTCATTTGACTTTCCTTTTGTGGTTTATTTATTTTCTACACAGCGTCATCAGGTCCTGAATTAGGTTTTGAAATGAATGAATCATCCCATTATCCTTGAGGACTGCATCAGGGTCAGAAAGTATTACCCATGAGAAACTGACCAATGGAGAGGCTGACTGGTTCAAGGTCACAAAATCAGAAGTAATATTTGTGATCTGTGTGCTGGGCTTCACCTATTGCTGCATCCTCAGGTTATAGGCCGCTGGTTATGTCAGGAGATGGACAACACTGTCTTTATAAACATGGAAGACACAGGGAAAGGAACCTTGTTGGTTGCTCACCTACCATGTGCTCTATGCTAGGCATTTCATATCGGTATGTTGTCAAATTCTCACAACAACTGTATGAACCAACCTGTGAGTCATGTTGGAACTACAGTTCCAGTTTGTAGGTGAGTCAACTGAGACCCATACTGGAATTGGAACTAGTGTTTCTGATTCTTGTATTTGTGTTGTTTTCATGTCAAGATGCTCCTGAATGTTTAGTTCTTGCTTCTATTTCACAATGATCCTGAAGGTCAGTGGGGATTCCTCTTGAGCAGCTCTCTCCATTTAAAACCAATGCACCCCATCTATTCTGTAGCCATAGGGTATCCCAATTTGATTGCTTCTTGCACTCCTTTTATCCTACCTTCAACCTGAGAACTGAAGAAACCTGAGTGATGTTTTTCCAGAAATGACCAACACTCTGCAACCTCAGAAGTCCTCAGAGAGTGGCTTTGGCTGCCCAGTGCAATTTATGTCTACAAGTATTTATTGAATCCTTGCTTAGGCCAACACCTGTTAGATTCATTTATTTATTTTTGGATGCCAAAAATAAATAACTGCCCAAACCAATAACTCTGTTCTAGGACCATTCAAAGTCACACATATTTTAATAATAGTAATTATAATAATAAAATAATTACCACATAGCAAATACAGTGGCTCATACATATCTCATTTGACTCTCTAGAAAACCCCAGGAGATATAGCTCCATTTTCTTAATTTTATAGATGAAGAAACTGCGAGTCAGAAATCAAATTAGTTGTCTAGAGTACCTGCCTAGTAAGAAGGAAAGCCAGGATTTGACTATAGGCATTTTGATTCCAAAATCTTTCCCTTTAACAATTTACCTTCTATGTCAGTTAGCATTTGCTGGGTAACAAATTATTCTAAAGCTAAGAGGCTTCAAACAGTAACCATTTTATTTAGCTTACGATTTTGTGCATCAGCTGGGAAGTTTTTCTGGTTTTGCCCATGTCTGCAGATTTCTGCTGCTCCCTCTCATGTGTTTGTGGGCAGCTGGTGGTTTGCTGGGAACTGGATGATCTAGGAAGTTCTTAGTTACCTCTGAAGGTTACTGGCTTTTGGCTGAGCTCCTGATTCTCCTCTACCCAGCCTCTCATCATTCAGCAGCTGCCCTGGGCTTGTTCACATCCGGTGGTGTCCGGGTTCTAAGCACAACAAAAGAGCAAGCCCCAATGTACCATCACTTGATGAATCTCTGCTTACCCCCTCCCCAACTCCCTGTTAGCCAGTATGCTGTTGGCCAAAGCAAGTCACAAGGCCAATCAACCCACATTCAGGGATGGAGAATGAGACCACCTCCTGGTTTTAGAGGAGATATTCATAGCCAGTTCTGCAGTCCCCCACGCTTATTTTCTGCAAGGTCACTCAGTCTGGTGAGGTAGCAAGATACGCAAACAGAAGTGAAAAGATATTTTGAGAAATGCTTATAGATATGAGGGCTGTCTATTTCACTGGCTTCTAAGATGCTGTGGGCAACACGGATCTTGGGAGTTCCCTTAAGTGCATGAACCTCCTTTGAGAAAAGAGCCAGTGCGGGTCTTGGACCACCTGAACACTGGTGCAGTTCAGTGCAGAGAAGCTATTGAGGCCTAGTCCTTGAAACCCTTCAGGTTTTTCTGAGACTTTGTGTCACCTCTGCATCACTGCCCCATACCCTCCCACTGAGGACCTGGCACAGCTGGAAGCTCGGCTGGGCATCCATTTCAGGAAACTCAAAATTAACTTTGTGGCCAGAAAGTGCCACGCATGGCTCATGTGGTTTCTAACTGCTTTAGGTACTTAACAGCCCCAGATACAGCTGAGCTGTCTTTTGTCATGTTTAGAAAAATGTCCCCTAAGTACTCATGGCTTCAAGAGGCAGTTTATTCCAGTTTTTTTTTTTGGCATGTTTTAGGGGTGGGTGAGCAAGGGTGGGTAGGTGAGTGGGACACACAATGGGGAGCTCCTTGAAGCCTCAGGCGGGGATGGATCCCTGACTGTTCCCCCATCTGAATCCAA
>PVKU01007763.1:0-82519 GCA_004027475.1 Anoura caudifer | reverse complement strand
GAGAGAATTCTAGAAGCAGCAAGGGATAAGAGGACAGTCACTTACAAAGGAGATCCCATCAGACTGTCAGTTGATTTCTCAAAAGAGACCTTCCAGGCAAGAAGGGGCTGAAAAGAGGTATTCCAAGTCATGAAAGTCAAGGACCTACATCCAAGATTGCTCTATCCAACAAAGCTGTCATTTAGAATGGAAGGGAAGGTAAAGCACTTCTCAGATAAGGTCAAGTTAAAGGAGTTCATCATCATCAAGCCCTTATTATATGAAATGTTAAAGAGACTTCTCTAAGAAAAAGAAGATAAAAAATAGGACAGTAAAAAGACAGCAAACTCACAGATATTAACAACCACACCTAAAACAAAAGCAAACTAAGCAAACAATAGAACAGGAGCAGAAACACAGAAATGGAGATCACATGGAGGGTTAGCCACAGGACAGTGGGAAGAAGAGACAGGAGGAAAAGGTACAGAGAATAAGTAGCATAGATGGTAGGTAGAAAATAGGGGAAGGGCAAGAATAGTGTGGGAAATATAGAAGCTAAAGAACTTATGGCACATGGACATGAACTAAAGGGGAGAATGCGGGTGGGAGGGGGTGTGCAAGGTGGAGGGGAATGATGGAGGAGAAATGGGACAACTGTAATAGCATAATCAATAAAATATATTTTTAAAAGCTTAGAGATGAAAAATAAAAAGAGCTGTGCAGCTCTGACTGGTGTGGATCAGTTGGTTGGATGTTGTTTGGCAAAGAGAAAGGTCTCCAATTAGATTCCTGGTAAGGGCACATACACCTAGGTTGTGGGTTGAGTCCCAGTCAGGACACATACAAGAGGCAATGGATGAATGTTGCTTTTTCGCATCTATGTTTCTCACCCTCTCTTTTTCCCTCTCTTCTTCTGTCTCTAAAAAGTAAATAAATAAAATCTTTTTAAAAAAGAAAGCTTTGCAGTCTAGCTAATTACTACAGAAATTATGAATAATTAAATAGGCATAACTAATGTACCTAAGATCACTGAAAACAAATACTTTAGCATAAATCAAGAAATGTTAATTGAGGAATTTAAGATTTATAAAATATCTCTAATTACATAGAGTATAGGATATTAAAGGCCTACTTTATGAGGCAACAACAGATGGGGAAGACATTCTGGGCTTTACCAGGAAGCATCCTGGTCATTTGATAATGAGATTTGATCAGTTAGAGAAGACAGGAAGCCAAGGTTCTGCACCTGAGACTTAGGGACAAAAACACAATCAACAGTAGCAAAACAATGATCTTTGATGGACTAATCATTCATTTAATAAACTTAATACAGGAATGTGGCAAACTCAGTCTTGATTGGGATGTGCGATGAAGAGGACTTATGTGTTTGTGTATTGAACACTCATGTGCTTTCTGGTTGTGGTCAAGTTCTGATGAGGAATCACATTATGGGTCTGGTAAATTCATTTATTTTATAGCTGGTCTCTGTTCAGTAGACATTGTCCATCCCATATGCCCAAGATATGAGGATTATAAGTGTTCATAGTAGGATTAGTTTAGGATTTGATAAGATCTTTTTTTAAATTGGAGTCAAATTGATTTGAGATATCTAATTTGTTTTCTCTCCTTATTCTCTATGAACTTGAATTTACATGGAATTCATTTTGCTTGAAACCCAATTTACTTCAGTGGAATTCTAATAGATTATAATCTCATAGGATTATTTGAATATTAAATCAATCCCTGTATAAAAATCCCTTAGCTCAGTTCTGGAAAATTGTAGGTGCTTATTTTTTCTGCTTCTTTAAATTCCAGAAAATTTAGGCAGATAAAAAGTAATATTGATTTGACCAAAAATGTTGAATTTTGGAAACTATGGATGGCTGAAGTACTCTATAAGGGCATATTATAATAGGCCTCTAACAGCAGGCCCATTAGTCCTTAATAGCAGGAGTAATTTTATATTTAATCCACATATAGAAGATGAAAACAGCAAATGATTTGCCTTCAGTAGCCAGAATTTCATTAGGAACTAGGGCTGAGACTCCTGGAAAGAGAAGATATCTTACAAAGTTAAGGATGCTTGAATTATTAGTCTCTTTATATAATAAGTTAAACACATATGAGTGAAATAGCATTAAAAAAAGTAACCAAATGAGGAAAAAAAAATTTTTTTTTGTTTCACTCTTTCACTTGGTGAAAAAAGTTGGACTTAATTAAATGTAAGTAACAATGATTTTTACTTATGTTTTGACAAAAAGGTTCAAGATGCTTTCAAAATAATATTTCAAACAAAGCTATGCAGAGATTCTCTATAAAATAAAACTGCATTTTGGGATAAAAAGCTTAGTTCTGAGTAGTGGAGGATAGCTTGTCAAGCAACTGAAAACTGGTTCTGGCTGACTGGAAATAGAGCAGATGAATGAAATGATCAACATCATTAGCACTGAGACCACAAGGTCAACATTTCAGAAGGCACTACTCAATCCAGATTCTATTTCTGGAACTTTCCTTTCCACAAAATTTCCACTGAGGTGAGCCCCTTTATTTCTAGTCGCTCGCGGACTAAACAAATACAATATCCTGGGTGAGACGTGGTGTGCTTTACGGGTAACTGCTGTTGTTCTGGAAAAGCTCAGGTGCCAACCAGAAACCTGAAAGTAAAATGTGCTGCCAAAAGTGCTTACATTCTATTTTCAACATTCAATTGCCTTATAGTACCTTTCTCTCACTTCTGTAGTCAAATATTTTAGTTAAATTTGATGGATTTTGTAATTCTGTTTGCATTTGAATTGTGCTCTCATTTCAGTTGGATAAGAGCTATTTGAAAGAAAGTTTAGACCTGGTTCATTGTGCACATATGCTTAAATAATAGTGTGACAAAAATAGTAAAAATCTGAATGAAGTAATGTAGCAGAATTTATTTCC
The DNA here is from genome assembly GCA_004027475.1 of Anoura caudifer. Classification (NCBI taxonomy): domain Eukaryota; kingdom Metazoa; phylum Chordata; class Mammalia; order Chiroptera; family Phyllostomidae; genus Anoura; species Anoura caudifer. The sequence continues at coordinate 79,612 of PVKU01007763.1, read as the reverse complement.
TTCAAATGAGTTTCATATACTACTGAAGTTTCAGGTATGCTTGTGCTGTATTGAAGACCAAGGGCTTTGCTCTGGAAAAAGTCAGGCACAGTTTCAAACCTCAACTTTACCGTTTACTAGTTTTATAATCTCAGATAAATTAACCTTCTTGGTTCACAGTTTACTCATCAATTAAACATGAATGATGACAATAGTACCTACTTCCTTTATTCTCCTCTTCCGTGGAGAATAAAAATTTATTGTATATAAAATTATTAATCCATAGTAAGTACACAATAAAAATAAATGCTATTCTTATTTTTCTTTCATTGTTTTATTCTTACCAGGCAAGATAATAACAAATAAAACTTATTCAAGAAAAAAATGGAGCTCCCACCAAAAAAAATCAGTCCTTTCTTTTTAAAAGAAATTTCCAGAAGACCTGCTATTTAGTTGGTACACCAGTGGTTAACTAATTGAATCACACCAATAATCAAAATAATAGAAATGAGTGGATGATTCAGAGAAAATTTTAATTACTAATAATAAAATTAAAAACAGCTACTATTTTTGAGCATGTAGTGTGAGCAGGCACCATATTAAAATTTTTTACTAATTTTTTACTAATCTAAATTTTTACTAATTTTTTGTACCTCACAAAGTAAATATATATTATTATTCTCAAATTAGAGATGAAAAAGATTAGTAAATGGTCTGTTTCTCCTTTAAAAGTGAATCAGTTGGATATTCAGTTGCAGCTACAATATGAAAAAAAGCTTGAAATTTGTCATTCCCCTACTTACAAAAAGGAAAAGCTGAAAAAACTGAAATGAACGAATTTTCTTAGAACCTTTACAGGAATGGGGATATCCTGAATCTGGGGATAAGCAGATGTAGAGAACCAGAGACAGAGTGTGCATGCGCACCTGAAGCAGAAGTCCCTGGAGCAGTAAACTGGTAGGAACACTTTAATGGTCATTTTAATAAATTACTGGAGCCTGATTGTGCACTAACTTGAAAATAAGAAACTTCTGGGCACCACAGACTTAGTGGGAGCCCCACACCTTCATGGATTTTACCACTAAGAACCCCACTGTTACTGTGGAGAGCCAAGACATATTCCCTAAGGCTCTGGCAGGGACAGGGCACAAGTAACCATCGAGAAATAGTACATGACAAGGATTCTCCACAAGAGAGGTCTACTCTCCGGGACAGAAGACATCACCAGAACCTCATCCCACCTAGAGGGAAGGGCATTTGTCCATGACCCTCTAGCCTTCCTATCTCACCTAAGGAGCGGGAAGTCAGGAAACCCTTGTGCAGGGAAAGCATTGAGATTTAACTGTGAGATCATTCAACACTCTCTCCTCCCATACCTTAGCGCCACACGAATCACTCCAGTGTGATAGCATGGGGTACAGCCAATGCACAAGATGCAGATTCAATCTTAGACAGAGTTCTTAGGGCAGCCAGAAGTCAAGAGGACAGAAAAAAAAAGACACCAAAGAAATTTGAACTCTCTGGCACCTGAACCTATACCAAACATGAAATGCAGCCCAACTCTTAGACATATTAACAAAACTTCACACAAAAATCTATTTATGTCTGTTCCTATTACTCAATAAAATATGTCTGGCTTTCAACAGAAAATAATAAGGCCTACTAAAATGCAAGAATAATCACAACCTAAAGCAACAGAGCAAGCATAAACACCAGAAAAAGATGATACAGATTTTTAAATCATAAGACAGTAAACTCAGAATAGCTACAATTAATAAAAGAAGGGCTCTAATAGAAAGAGTAGCCAGTATGAAGGAATGATGGGTAATATAAACAGAGAGAGAGGAATTCTGAGAAAGAATCAAAAGAAAATGATAGAAATAAAAAACACTATAATAGAAACGAAGAATGTTTTTGATGGGCCCTTTGGTAGACTGGATATGGCCAAGAAAAGAATCTGTGAAATTAGCAAAAGTCACTAAAAACTTTCAAAAATAAAATAAAAAGAACAGAAATAGAGGGGCACTCAAAAACTGATAAATTTCAAAAAGTATAACACATTTTGGGAATACCAGAAGAAGAAATAGATAACCGAGCAGAGGAACTATTTGAATTAAAAATTACCAAGGGTATTTCAAAATTAATGACAGACACTGAACCACGGTTCCAGAAGGCTCTGAGAACATCAGATAGGATAGATACAAAAAAAAAAATTTACAAAAACATTATTTCAAACCGCAAAAAAAAAAAAAAAAAATTAAAGACAAAGAGAAAAATCTTTAAAAGAGCCAGAGATAGAGGATACATCATAACAATAGAGGAATAAGGATCAGAATTTCAGTGGACTTACCAGAAACCATGCAAGCAAAAAATATATATATTGAATATTTTAAATACTGAAGGAAAAATTACCATTTCAAAACTCTATATTCAGCGAAATTATCCTTGAGAATGAAGTAGAAATAAAAACTTTCTCAGACAAACAAAAACTGAGGAAATTAACCACAAGAAAGCAGGCCCTAAAAGTTGCATTAAAATAGATTCTTCAGAAAGAATAATTTATAGGACAGAAACTCAGATCTACTTAAAGAAAGTGAGAATGTGAGAGAAAAGCAAATGAAGATATACTCATTTTTCTAATTCCTCTTATTCTTAATTGATCCAAAAGGTAATGGTTTAAGTTAATAATAACGAAAATGTATTGGACAATTATAGCACGTGGATATGTGGGATGAATGACAGCAATGTAGTAAGAAACTGGCGGGAGGGATTGGGAATTCCCTCTCACAAGGCACCTGCACTGCTCGTGAAGTGATGTAGTGTTATTGAAAGTGAATTTATCTCAGTTGTAAATATATATGGTGAACTCTAGGAAAACGACAAAATTAGTTTTTGAAAGAACTGGAATCGATATGCTAAAAAGGAAGATAAAATAGAATCGTGTAAGATGCTCAATTAAAACTAGAAAAGACAGAAAAAGTGGGGTGGAGAAGGGGAACCAAAGAACAAATGCAACATTTAAGAAACAGTTACAAATATGCTAAATGTTAATGCAACTATATGAATAATCATTTTAAAGATGAATGATTTAAGTATATCAACTAAAAGATAAACTATCAGAGTAGATAAAAATGACTTAATCACTTTGGGTAAATACAACCTTCTTATTCAAAATGAGTACATTAAGTGGAATATCAATTTTAACAGATGAATATTTTCATTTTAAAATTACTCTTTAGGTAGAAACATTTTCACAAACTTGGAGTATATTTTATTTATAACATGTGAGACTTGAATAGGTAGAAGCATTTAAGGCAGATGGAATAGAATGTGTCAAGACTGGACTTAAAGCTGAGCTTGGCTTGTTGGAAAATCTAAACGAAGTCCAGCAGATGAAAGGCTGAGTTTCTGGAGAGCTGGGGTGAGAGGGAGAGTTGGAGAAACAAGCAAAGATCATAGCTATCACAGATAGGGCTTCACCTTGTGAAACACCAACTGAACTTCAATTGGAGTTCAGTAGGAAGCCACTGCCAGTTTAGTGGGAGAGTGAGAAGTTGTTTAGACTTGCAATTTAACAGTCACTTCAGCTCATCAGTAGGATGGACGAAATTAGCAACAGAAGTGAAGGCATTCATTCACATGGAAACTTACCTGGGACAAGACATGGTGGTGGTTGAAGCAGGGTGGAGGTACCAAAAGATCAGCACTTGTGGTTCATTGACATGGGGGTGAATCTAGACCAACAGAGCATGAATTACCCTGGCTGGGTAGGATTCCCATTCACTGGTAAAGGAGCAGGCTGAAGTTTTATCTAATCTTAGGGAATATAAGCAATAAACAAGAAAGAATGGCAGAAGGAACATAAGAGATATTTTATCAAGGTAGAAGTAAAAGCACAAATACTATTACCTAATATTAAAAATACTACATACATATGCAAATTTTATATCTATAAAATAGTACATAAATTATATAAGTAGAAAAGCAGATGATCAATACCTAGATATATAGAGAGCATCTATACCCTCAAAATAGTAGATACATCTAATATGCAGTAGAATAAAGCAATTTCAATAACCTGAAATCATCATGAATATATAGTAATGTTGGTTTCTTGAAAACTACTCTTTCTAAAAGTAAAATGTTTTTTATTACAATTGCAAAATGCACAAGTGATAAACCCTTTTATGATAGGTGAAATAGTAAATAGTCATTTACATATCTTCCATCTCATTTCACTTTATAAAAATGTGTGCTGTTAAGTTTTAAGCATGACATGCATCTTTAACAACCCACATGGTTTTAATCAGATCTGCTATGGAATCACAACTACAGAGTATTTAATATTATAGAGATTCTCATATCCTGAGATTAGAGAGAGTTGAGTCAATTGGGAAATAATTGAATTTCTGAAAATGGTTGTATTAATCACTGAAATTATAAAATATTTTAAATCATGTCCTGGACACATGGAACAGGAGAACCTTTAAAAATAAGGTTAATTAGTAAAATTAAATAAACAAAACTGATTTTCTGGTGTTTAAATCTATTTTAAATGACAAAATAAGGCAAATGAGAAGATATTGGCAGGACTGTGTTATTGGCTACTCATAGTTAATTAAAAATAAACCTGTTTATTCTGGACCATGTGAAATGCCTAAAGGAATGTTACAAAAGGCATATAAAAACCCTGTTATCACTGCAAAAGTGATTGGGACTAATTAAAATGGGATTAATCTGTCAATGTTTATCTCATAATATTTTTCAATTATCATTAGCCCTCATTTTTTGGATAGATGCAGCCCATTAAGATAGACTCTCAAATGAATTCAGCTTCCCTGCTTTCTTCCAAAATTAAAGCTATATTCTAAGAGAAAAAGGAGAAGGAGAAAAGATGCAAAGAAAAAAAGGGGAGTAAGGAGAAGGAAGAGGAGAACAAAAGGGAAAAAGGAAAATGAGGAGGAAGAGGAGGAATAAAAGAAAAAGAAAGAAATGTAGCAGGAGGAGAAGATGGTGGAGGAGGGGTTGAGGGGAGGAGGGAGGGGGAGAGAAAAGAGAAGGAGATGAGGAAAGAAACCAGAGAGGGGAATGAGGATTCAGAGATTGGGTTGCTTTACTTTGCACACTGATGGTTTGTTGGACACTAAAACTTCATCTGGCTGTTGAATCAATCAAGTTTCTCTACTAACTCAGAAAAAAAATTCTAGATGCCACCCCCTTCTTTCCACAAGATGCCATCCTCTCTGGTATCTCTTGCCATTTAAAAACTTTTCTTAGCATGGAAACCATGACTCTTCAGCAACTTCCAGCTCTGTGCTTCTTTCTTTTTTCTCCAGGTTTACTCCTCCTAGAACAATGCCTTACATGCCTCCTGGCTAAAGGATACAGCTGCCTACCACATGTGAAGACTAAATGTCTCCATTTGTGTGTATATGTGTATGTGTGTGGGACTTGTTCAAAACTTCACTTGTAGCACTTACATAGAGGAAAATAATACATAGAGTATCTGAGATTAGATAATTAAAATTTGTTAAATAGTTTTCCAGAATATTTTCAAAATGTGACTGTTAAATCTGAAAAGGAACTTGATTCCTCTCAGTCTTATCTCCACTGCAGAGATGGATGTGGACTAACCATCGTCCACTGCTCAGGAATCAAGCCCCATACAGACATGCAAGCACACGCTCATTGGACACGTTTCTTCGTCAATGGCTGTGCTGAGCATTGGAACAAATATAAGGCTATTCCTGCCCTCGGGGAAGCCTCAGTGCACAATTCCTGGGGGGGAATTTTCCCTATGTGCCTATGCACATGACAGCCCCTGTGCTGAGCAGAGCAAAACCTGGTGCAGCTCCTAGGTTCAAGACTGTAATCCAATGTGGTAAGTACTAGAACAGGGTTAGGCTACAACCCCTCAGTATGCAGAAGTGGTTCCACAAAGGAGGTAACATCTGAGTGGGGGGCCTGGAGGATTTATTGAACTTAGGCAAGGAGAGAAGAAGGACAGGTTAATGTAAAAGAAGCACATTTACACAATGGGATTCTATGCAGCAGAAAGAAAGAAGGAGCTCCCACCCTTTGCCACAGCACGGATGGAACTGGAGAGCATCATGCTGAGTGAAATAAGCCAGACGGTGAAAGACAAATACCATATGATCTAATCTTTAACAGGAACCTAATCAACAAAACAAACAAACAAGCAAAATATAACCAAAGACACTGAAACAGAGAACAGACTGACAGTCACCAGAGGGGAGAGGGGAGGGAATTTCAGGGCAAAGGGGAAGGATTTACAGGAACAAATATAAAGGACACATGGACAATAACAAGGGGTAGGGGTGGAAACGGAAGGGAGGTGGGGAGGGCTGGGGGGTGAGCTGGGATGGGAGTAGAAGGCAGAAAACTGTACTTGAACAACTAAAAGAAAATGGAAAAGAAGAAGAAGAAGAAGAAGCAGCAGCAGCAAGCCTGAAGATCTGGAGAGGTAAAAGAGCATGAAAAATTCTGGAATTTCACATTAAAGTCCACATAACTGGCTGCTTTGGAAAAATTAGATCTGGCTGCGCTAAGGCAGAATGTAAATATAGAGGTGAGTAGTGACTGCACTTGAAAATGGGGCAGAGTCTCAAGGTTGTCCCAGTGACCACACCACCCACTTTACTTGCTTATCCCAGGACACTCCCCTCATTTGTAGCACCCACGTGGCCCATAGCAATTTGACTCTCCTTCCTGGTTTAACATGTTTTCAAAAGAAAACCACAGGTTCAAAATGGGGTCACTTGTGCTACAAGTCCATAATACTAAAACTGAATTTAATACCTGATTTATTTGCATTTTCAAACCATCCCAGAAGCATTTTAATCAGCCTATCTGGAATTTTTTCAGTGAAACACCGCTAAGGTAATGTCATGTGGGCCCTCTCAGTCCACCAAAGGAAGGACCGGCGATCTGTACCATTAAACCCTTGCTGTTTCTTCTCGCCCAAAATAAGAAGTTCTGGTCTAAAAATATTCTTTTTTTCTTTTGCTAATAACTCCCCTGCCACACCTGTCTTCCTATAAAAGCTTTTCATTTTGTCATCCCCTTAAAGCATCCTTCTGCTTGCTAGACACGAAGTTGTGTGATTTATAAATTGCTTCGTAAAGCCAACTAGCCCTTTAAATCTACTCAGCTGAGCTTTGTTCTTTAGCAGATCGGTGGCAGTGTCCAACTGAAGCAAACTCCTGACACCTTTCCGATACAGTGAGAGACACAGTCATTGTGCCCACACACCCCATTTTGAGGTCACTGTCTTTCTTGTTTCTCAGGGCCATTGCTATGTCCCTCTTGGTTTGAGCTCCACTTTCTCTTTGGGGTTGAACTCCCAATCTAATTGGCTTTGCAGCCTAGGAATTAGTGGGTCAGGTTGAAGCTGGCATACAGTTCCTGAGTCCAACGTCCCTACCCCTTCTTTCATTTTGCCATTCCACATTGGAATCCCTGCCCCAATTCCAGTCCGCGATCTTTATGTACTTCAGTTTGCTGGTCTCATTCACACTGGCAATTGCTGGTAGTGTGCACGGGGGTCTCCGTGACCAGTCTGCAGCAATGCCTAAATCCCTGTGGAGAACTGCAGGCACTTTACTCCGCAGTTCTCCATTTGTTTGTAATTCTTCCCCAGATTCTGGGCTGAGAACAGCTGGGGGCAGCTTCAATTCTCCTTGTTTGGAGTCAGTCCACGCTCCTCATCTTTTGAGATCTTGTCTTTCAATCTGTCCCCAGCCCCTGGGTTCATTGGTTACTGCTGGTGTCCGCAGTTGCATTTCTTCAGTTCCTGTTGGTTTCTGTTAATGTATACATGAGGCAAAGTCTATTGCTAAAAGAAAATCTCAGAAGCCAAAGAGCTTAGATGGTCATTTGTGCAAGAACCAAAGACCTAGCTAAAGAATCCTTCGTATCCAAAGAATTGGGTGCAGGTCTTCCAGCGCACCTACTTATTTAATGCCTGAGAACTATAGTCTCAGAAGCTGGAGATCCTTAAGAAAATAGCAAACTTTTACAAAAACTTACCAAGAATTGCAATAACCGTGATGGGAAATGTTGCAATTATACAGAGGCTTCTAAAATATTTTCAAATTCCAAAGTAGCTTCATTGAAAAATTGGTTGCAAAAAGGTTAATAAAAATTTATAGGGAGCCCTGACTGGCATGGCCCAGTAGATTGGGCATCGTTCTGCAAAATGAAAGGTCGTTGGTTCAATTCCCAGTTGGGGCACATGCCTATGCTGCAGGCCAGGTCCCTGGTTGGAGGCATTCTAAAGGAAACAAATGGATGTTTCTCTCACACATCAGTGCTTGTTTCCCTCTCTTTCTCCCTCTCTATAAATAAATGAATAAATAAATAAATAATCTTTTCACAATTAAAGAGATAAGAGGTATCTAATCTAAAACAAAAACACAATAAGACTAATGTATGAGACAGACAACTTCCATTGCTCCCCTCTATCCTCCTTTACTTGAGCACTGATTTGAGTAATTCTCTTTCTGAACTGCTTTTCCACAGTGAAGAGAATGTTCCATGGTTATCATTTAAAATAAAACAACATGAGGTTGTCGATGACCTCCCTCAGGTGTTCTTCACGCCATGGTCAAAGACTGAAATAAGAGCTAAAGAGTTTTCTAAAGCTAGAAAGGAACCCCAAAAGTTTTTGAAAACTTAGAGTTATTGCATGTGCCTATGACCCTGGGCTGCCAGACCTTTACCAGCACGCACACATGTGGAAGGACCTGGGAACACCCAAAAATGAATGCGGGAAGCAAGAGGGCAAAACCCAAGGATGATGTTTGAGATCCTCAGCCAGGAAGGACTCACAAAATAAAATCTGATCTTTCACAAGCCTGACTAAACCTATGACTATAGCTGACAATTTGGAAGAGACCCCAGAGTGGATCACAAACAAAAATCCACCAAGCTAATAGCTTTATAGCTATCACACCGCAGGGCCAGAGAGAACACCTAGGACTTCCTAGGGGATCATCATCAAAACACCGGCCCAGAAATCAATGTGTCTCTTGTAATCTACTAGGACACTGAGGAAAAGACTGTCCTCTAAGACCCTATGCAAACTTTTCAACATTACCCTAAATGCCCTATGGAGCATTCCCCAACTTGACAAAACTCTGAGGACTTTTTTAGTAAACTGCTACATTAGCCCCTTAAACAGTCAGGGGAGACCAAAATTAAATTAGTGGGATTGTTTGATATTGCCACACATATTTACTGTTTATCTCAGTTAAAACCTGATTAGATATTTGAAAGGATTTAATAGCTTTAAGATTAGAAATTTGGCCAAATTGGAAGCTCATATTCAGCACCTGATGAGAGGTGGTTTTTTTTTAGGCCTTTCCCCTACAGTAAATATACGCACAGAGGGAGAAAGATTCTTGAGTCATATTCACCAATACGTGAATGGATGTGTCAGATTTTCTTTTCTGCAATCCCAAAACCTCCCCTATTTATCTCAAAATACTTGTAGGTTTTCTGACTTTAGAAACAGAATTGTCCTGCAAATATGTCCCCCAAATTCCACCCTGAAGAAAACTTGGATACCTTTTCTGTGTCTTTGTGATGAAGATTTCTAGCTCTATCTTCTCTAGGACCTAAAAGCCAAACTTTGAAATGCAAATATTTCTGTTAAAAGAAAGGAGAACATATTTGGAAATTGGTCAAATAAAAAAATCTTAAATCTACTGTCTTCACAAATATTAGTTACTAAAAGGTAAGTTTTTTCATCTGTGTGTGAGTCTATATACGTATATTGTAAATGTGTGGTATTCTCTACCTCAAGATGGTCTGGTCAAAATTAAAGTCCTATTTGATTGACTTAAAAACTAACAAATATATATATTTGTTCATATGATCTAAGACAATCTTTAGTAAATAAAAGCTAGTTTAAGTTTATTAGTTTAATTAAAGCAGATGTATTTTTAGAGTTATCCTAATTGAATATAATACAGATTAACAACTTTTTTCTACCTCAGTTTACTGGGGGTTGAATAAGTTTGTTATCTCTGTTACAAAATTTCTCAACAGAAGAAAATAGCCTGAGGTAATAATTGACTTTGTCCAGTGTCTCATGAAGTTTTCATACGTGATCTAAACAATTGTTGAGAGCAAGTAAATTAAATAGATGTAAGTACAATAAAAAGTTTTTAGGTGAACTTTTCAAATGGTTTTTCTAAATCTTTTCAGTAATCTGGAAACTTAAGATTTTATTGTTATATTATGAAAATGTATTAAAAATCTAGATTATTCCCAAGTAAGAAAAGGTACTGAAACATAATTACTGAATTTAGGTTTGACTACTTTTAGTTTCCTCTTTCAGAAAAACTGAACACAAATTTAGATCCATTAATAAACATGTTTTATGCCACACTGAGAAATTACCTATGAAAAGGCGTATGTTTCCAGAAATTATAAAAAGTATAAATTTGTCAAGACACAGAATGCTAATATAAAAAACAGCTCATAATTATTTACTCCTTAGTTTTCACTAGAAATAAAGGTTCTTAAAAGAAAAAAATTAAGATATGTAAAAAAATTAAGATATGTAATTGAAGCTACTGGAAATAATAATGGTGTGACTCTATACAAGAAAGGAGGATGTTTTAGCCAAAAAAAAAAAAAGTTATAATGAAAAAAGATGTATTTTGTTAAGGGAAAAGAGAGTAATTTTATCTAAACTAGAACTTCTGGTTATAAAAGACAAACCAAGTGTATATAAAAAGTTGAAGAGAGAATGAACATGGGAGAGACTTTCACCTTGTGTAATTAAGCTAGCTAAAACTGAATTATTATTGTAAGTGTTTTAAAAATTAAGCTTTAATACCAATGGTGTACTTATACAAAACCACACCTTAATTTTCTTTCATCTGCTAAAAGGACAAATGTTTTTTGGACCATTGTTCTTCTGAAAATAAATTGTAACAGGTTTTTCTTTTCAAGTTACCTGCCAAGAAAGCAAATATTCAACTTTGTCAGAATGAATTCCTATGTTTTATGCTGTCTTAATCAAGCCTTCGATTGTTTAATAATACTGAATCTTTTCAATAATAAGAGTTAACTAACCCTCTGTATTTGCATTTTAAATCTTTTATTGTTACTTTGGCCCAATAGATAATTAAGTGTTGTTACATAATAATGTGTGATCTTACCTATTACCAAAAGTTTTAGAACCTTTTTAAAAAATGTTTTGTTTTATTTTTTCCATTACCATTTATTGCCCTTATACCTGCTTCTGCCCCCATTACCACACTGCTGTCCATGTCCGAGAATCCCTTCGCCTTTTTGCTTGGACCTTTTGATATTTTTGACAAACTTTCCAAGAATCAAATTCTAAATAAAGTCAGACCACAAACTAACTTTGAAGTTTTTAAGAGGGTCCCTAGAATTTCAAAAGATTTATTCTCTTTCCTTATAGAAAGTGAGATATTAAAATAATTATGCTTATTTGGTATGTTAAGTTACATGAGATGCATTATTAAATAAATGATGGTATGTTTCATGGGTAATATAAGTTGTTCTAGAGAAATTGTATAAATTTCCTAAAAATTTGATATGGCCTGGTATAATGTTACCACTTATAATTCTAGTTGTTATCTTAAAATATTCAGTGTCACAGAAACAACCGAATTTCCTTGTTAATTTCATTGTAGTGAATTTTCAATTAGATTTTTAATAATGGGCAACAAGAAAATGATATTTTTACTGCTATTCTGCTACCTTCTTAAATTGTTATCATCAAAATTGAGGTTCATACTAAAAGTATGGAACCTGAGAATTAGGAAAATACCCTAGTAGCTGATTTTAATGCAAAGGCAACAACAATAGAATTTATAAAGATAATGGCACCTGTGAATGAAGTCCATTCTGCTGGGGGAAAAAAAAAGTCCCTTATTGCCAATGTTTTCTGTCCTGGCATCCAGGTAACATGCCATCAGACTCCTCCTGAATCAGGGAAATTCGGATGAGTAAACAAAGCTATAAATTAAGTGAGCAGCAGGGCTGTGGGAAACTTGAGAGGACCACTTGGTTTTTCAGGCTTCCTTGTCAATCTCATTCTTAGTTTTTGCCTGTCCTTAACCACCACCGTGCATTTCAGGAAAACTCTTCTGTCCTGAGATACCTCCGAGTTCCTCTCTCTGAACCCTTTGAGCACCTGTAACAGGACTTTATTCAAATGCCACTGAGTATAAGTTATTAATATGTTCCTATTATATACATTTTTTTTCCAAAAAGGTTGAAGCCTTCCCTGCCTCAAGGCTAATGCACTCAGAGTTAGAAAATGTGTCTTGACTTCGTATGACATAGTCACTGGCAGATCAGTGTTTATTGGTATACCACCTTCTGCTGACCCCTTGTTGTCCCTTGGCTAGTATGACCAGCTACTCTAAGTCTTTAAATATCTTATGTTCAAGCCTCACATTAACAACTCAAGGAAGATTTTCCAGACTTCAATTCAAGTGATCCTATTTGTCACAGCCTAACGCCTGCTGACTGGGTATTTGTGACAGACCCTTCTGCATGGTGTGGGCCCAGCTCCCACTCAGAGATGCACAGGACCCACGCCCACAGATAGGTTCTCTCATGGGCAATCAGATTTGCAATATACTTAGGCTGTTTTGAGAGTGTGCTCTTTGCTGAAACACCCCCACCCTGCAAGTACCTTGCAGACACAGTGTAACCAGCTGCCTATTCATCTGCTAATGTTCTTCTGTGATGTAGTGAGGGGCATTGGCTCCTTTGTTGTAACTGGATAGTGAAGGGAATCCATCTTGGAATGTAAGGAGACATCAGAATAAAGGCCTGTCATGGCGGAGGCCACAGCTTTGGCTCCTCTTGAGAGAAAAGCCTGTCAGTTATCCTTATTCCTCCACCAGACTCAGCGGTCTGTGTGTATGTTTTAATTCATCCATAACGACGTGGATACTGCTGGCCAGTGTCTGCAATAGGTATTATGGAAGCATTATCAGCAGAGGACAGCCCTTGAAAGGGACCTCCTAACCGTTGACACTGCTGTAAATCTAGAAGGCACTGAGTCTTGGGTACACATCTCACAGCTAAAGAAGGCTTCACCAGATACCTAATTCTGTACAAACACTGAGGACTTTCAAATCAAATTCACTAGGAAGAAAAGTGACATTGATGGTGACTGCTTCTACCCAAGAGAGTAGAGGAACACAAAACCATTGCTTCTCTTCTTTCTTCCTTTATTTTGGAGTTAGCTTGGAAAAATAACACTATCATTCATATCTTCAAGGCCATTACTAAGAGAGTAATCTTTGGATTGTGAACAAGTTTTTATTTGCGACTAAGAGGAAACCTAACTGACCTCTGGTTTGCATGGGCAACTGTCTCCTGGCAGGACTTCTCTGCGCTGGTTATTATCTTTCTTTGACCTATGAATGCCTAGATTCTTGGCACACAGCTGGGCAATGCCTCTTAAATTATCTAGCTGAAACTTCACAGTGTTCTTCAAGTTTATGCTCCAATGTGGCAGACATCACTTACCTCATACTTCTTTAGACTAAGCAAGTCCCATGGCTAAACCCCATGTCCGTGGGAGACAGAAGTATACACTTCTCATAGGAGATAAGCAGCAAATATTTTTAACATAATAAGCTCCATGCATTACACAGTGGTTCTTTTTTTAATATCCAGCCAAGATCTTATTATCAGCAGGTACCAATTTAATATACCAAATCATCCTGTCTTAGACATTTAACAGGTACATGAAAAAACAATTATTACAATTTTTTTCTATGTTGTACTAGACACACCCAATCTTCAGATTTACTCCCTTATAAATTTTTTATTGAACAAAATGCTGGACAACTTGTTCCTGCTTCTGCAATGTGAAAAGCCCATTGCTGCTTCCTCTAACTAAAGATACAGTGAGTTTAGAGAATCGTGCGTTTTGCTTTTAAGTGGAGGTAGAAACCCCATTTTGAATCCATTCTCTGATTGCTGCAGTCCACTGATGATGATTCAAGATACAAGAAAACTAAATAACATAAGAAAACTAAAAACATTATTTTTCTTGGGTAAAACTTATTTTAATTATAAGCCTTAAGGTGAAGAGAGTACAATTTATGCCTGTTTACTGTGCAACACAATGTAAAAGTCAGATAAAAAGTGATGTGAGTTTCATTTTGTCACAACAGTAAACTCTGTTCATATATTTACTTTCTGCTCAAGAATCATGTATCATCTGCTTACAACCTAGTATAACAACAATGATGATGATAGCTGGTTATCACAGTTAATAAAGTTATTCATCTTACTAGAATAAACCACAATCATAAATCTCCACCATTTTGTTCAACTGAATAAAAGTTACAATACTACAGGGTATGATATTGGTAGTATTGAGTCCAACCTTCCCATCTAATCGACATCAGACTCAGGGAGAGGAAGTCCTCAGCCCTGACAGGTTCTTAAGCCTGGCTTTGACATAGAAAGAGTAAATCCCATGAGTAAACCTGTTCTCCATCATTTATTTATCCTATGTTCTCAAAATAAAGTGATCAATTTTTTGTAGGGCTGCAAGTGAGAACTCCAGAGGTTTGGCACAGGGTATTAGAGGTAACGTGTAGCTGCGTGAGAACACGGAGCAAGGTGCACCTAGTGGGAGGAGTGTGGACAGGGATCTGACGATGCCAAAGGCAAAGTACGCGTGTGCCATGTGGACTAAAGCCAGAGCTACTCTTGATCTTACTTCTTATGTTTCTCATTGGAGTTTTTACTTCTATTCTTATAACTTAAGTATTTGGTTTGCACTTATGTTTTGTGAAACCTGGAATGTTCTCAGCAAAATTTGACTCTGTTCTAACACTTATTTAACTATTTAGTTACATTGTGTACACACAAACTAGTATAACCCCACTCTGACTAAGAATGTTGATATCTAGAATCATGACTAATTTAATGCAAAATTAGACTGGAAAATATGATTTAGGGAAAGTAGGACTGGATCAGAAAAACAAAATATAATCACTAATTTAATAAATGGTATGAACCAGACATTTTATTAACACTTAGTTTTTTTTTCTTGTTCTTATTGATGTTCTTAATAACAAAACAAAACTCAGTTTTTAGCTATGCTTGGAGTACAAAAATAAAGAACATGTTTCCCAGATTCCTTTGCAACTAGTTATGGTCATGTGACTAAGTTCTGGCCAATGAAATTTAAGTGGAAGTGTTATGTTATGGCTTCTTAATAAAGCTCTCAGTTGATAGCTGGTATGAGTTCTTTCATTTTATTTATTATTATACCATTTCTTCCATCTGCTGGCTGGAGTGCAGATACGTTAGCTGGTGCCTGACAGTGAATCTCACATGCCAACTATGTCAGAGCAATGAGCTGAAACTGACCTGAATTGCTGACATTTGGGAGGAGCCATTTAACATCCCTAGATCTTCTGTCTCAAAACTTTTTCATGTGATAAAAATAAGCATTTATTTCATCTAAGCTACATAACTTGAGATTTCTGTTTCTTAAACTAAGCACAGTCCTTTAGGAATGCAAAACTTGAGAATTAAACAAGAAAGGAAAATACTTATTCAATTGTAAAATCAGTGGTAGACACAGTATTTATACTAACATCATTTATGACTGCAAAACCTACAGTCATAAATAATTTCCTCTAGAAATGAAACCTCATGGTTAGCTCCAGGAATGACTAGAAATAAGAGATAGTCCAAAAGCAAAGAAAAAGAGGACAAGTTAACTATTTTTTGAGGTCTAAAGCAATCACCCAAATCTTACTCACTCAATACCAGCCATATAAAGTTTTCTGCCACGGATAATAAAGAAATAAAGGGAGAACTCAAGACCAATTCCCAGGTTTTGTCCTTGGTTGGCTAAGTGCATCATCGTGGTGCTATCTGTGCACGTTGCAGCAAGACAGACAACCATTATCCAAGGTTCAGTGCGGGAGCCCTCCCAGCTCCTTTAGCTCTCTTCCACGATATTTTATCTAACCAGCCCAGAAGAATGATACCTTGTTTTAAAAACTAAATATGCTATCAATAAGTCACTCATATTACTTTTATTAAATGTTACTTTGTATTGCAGTATACACATCTTATCTAAATGTCCTCTAATCTTCTAAAATAATTTTGCATTTTTATAGCTCACAAAATATAAAATAAATATTAAGTAAAATTTGAATACATACATTAATAAGTAAACACAGATGATAGGATAAAAATATTTGCAATATTAATAAGAAACTATTATACCTCAATATAAAAAAATAAATTAAATGATTGAAAAATAGCCAGATGACCTGGTTAGAAATTTTCCAAAGAAGATGTACAAAGAGCCAACAGGTATAGAAAAAGTACTCAACCTCACTAACTAATCATCAGGGAAATCTATATCAAAACCACAACGAGATGTCATCTCACAACTGGTAGAATGATTATTATCAAAAATATATGATGTAACAGGTATTGGCACGAATGTGGAGAAAAGGACCTCTTGTGTATTATTTGTGGAAATGTAAAGTAGTACAGCTACTATGCTAAACAGTATGGAGGGTCCTCACAAAATTAAAAACAAATCTACCACATGATCTAGCACAATTTCCAGGTACATACCCAAAGGAAATGAAATTACTGTCTCAGAGAGATCTTTGCACACCCATGTTTGCAATAATATTATTCACAATTGCCAAGACATTGAAACAACTTAAGTGTCCACTCAGAGAAGAATGGACAAAGAAAACATGAAAGAAACTCAGAAAACACCAATCAGGAAAATGCTGAAAAACTACACCCAGGCATATAATTTTGAAACTACAGAAAATCAAAGATAAACAAAAAAGTTTTGAATAAAAAAATAGAGGTTAAAAGACACCTTTCCTATAGAGGATCAATGTTAAGAATTATATGTGACTTCTCAGAAACCATGTTAGCAAGGAAAGAGTGAAGTATTTAAAATGTTAAGAGAAAAAGAAACTAGAATTCTGCACCTATGAAATTATGCTTTATTTAGATTTTTATTTCAAAGTTTTATTTATTTATTTTTTAATGAGAGGGAAAGGGAGGAAGAAAGAGAGGGAGGGAAATAGAGATGCATGAGAGAAACATCGATACATTAATTGGTTGCCTCTCACACATGCCCCAAATGGGAACCCAGCCCTCTACCCTGGCATATTATCTAACCAGGAATCAAACCAGTGAAACTTTGTGGGGCAATACTGAAGCTACTGAGCTATGCTGGTCAGGGCCCTGTGAAATTACCTTTTTAAAGTGAAGGAGAAATAAAGGCTTTCACAGACAACCAAAATATGTTGCCAAGTAGATCTGCCTTGAAAAAAAAATGTTACAATAAGTTCCTTACAGGGAAAGAAATTATGTCAAAAACTCAAATTTCCTATCTCATAACTCCTTTCTAATCATACTGGAAATTTTAGATAATGGAATTAGAAAAGAAAAACAATGAAAAGGTTTATGTGTATATGCTATATAGTCCACAGATATTTGAATAAAAGTAAAGGCAATACAACAAAGCAAAGATTGGTTTTTTAGCAAATGGTACCAGAACAATTGAATATCTACATGCAAAAAAAAAAATATGTTGAAAATAGACCTTATACTTTCAGAATAGTTAATTCAAAATATATCATAGAACTTCAGGTAAAATTCAAAATTATCAAACTCCTAGAAGATAACTTAGGAGAAAACCTAGGATGACTTTGGGAATGGCAATGAATTTTTACATACAACACAAATGGCACAATTCATGAAAGAAATAATGATAACCTGAACTTAATTAAAATTAAAATGTCTGCTCTGCAAAAAAAAAAACAATCTCAAGAGAATGAGAAGATAAGTCATAGACTGGAAAAATATTTTTAAAATACATATCTGATAAAAAGATATATCAAGGCCATGGCTGGTATGGCTCAGTGGATTGAGTACTGGCCTGCAAACCAAAGGGTCACCAGTTCAATTCCCAGTCAGGACACAGGCCTGGGTTGTGGGCCAGGTCCCCAGTATGGAGCACACCAGAGGCAACCAGCAACCACACATTGATGTTTCCCTCCCTCTATTTCTCCTTCCTTTCCCCTCTCTCTAAAAATAAAATAAAATAAAATCTTTTAAAAAAGATATATCAAAACTATCTTGTTCATGTATTACCAAATAACTGATAAAGGGCTGGTACTCAAAGTATGCAAAGAACTCTTAAAACTCAACAATAAGAAAACAATCAACTTGATTAAATGGACCAAAGACCTTAACACACACTTCACTGAAGAAGATACACAGATAATAAGCATAGGAAAAGATGCTTCATATCACGTCATTAGAGAAGTCACTAAAACAACAGTGAGATACCACTACACACTTATTAGAATGAATAAAATCCAGAAAATTAACTTTTCCAAATGCTGGTGAGGATGTGGAGTAAGAGAAACTCTCATTTACTCATGATGGAAATGCAAAATGGTAGATACTTTGAAAGATGGTTTGGGGATTTCCTAAGAATCTAAATATACTCTTATCACATGATCTAGCAATCCCACTTTCTGATTTTTACCCAAAGGAGTTGAAAACATGTTCACACAAAAATCTGCACATGACTGTTTAGCAGCTCTATTCATAGTTATCAATTCTTGGATGCAACCAAGATGTCCTTTAGTAGGTGAGTAGATTAATTGTAGATACAAGCAATGGAGTATTATTCTGCACAAAAAAGAAATGTGCTATAAAGACATGGAGGAAACTTAAATGCCAATTATTAAGTGAAAGGATCCAATCTGAAAAGGTTACATACTACATGACTCCAACTATTTGACATTCTGGAAAGTGCAAAACTCTGAAGACAGTGAAAACATAAGGGGTTGCAGTGGGTGGTGGGGAGAAAATAGAGCTGAATAGATAGAGCATGGAAAACTTTGGGGTGGTAAAATAATCTGTATGATGTCTAATGATGGCTACTTTTCATTATAAATTATCCAAACCAATAGAATGTATAACAGCCTGAATGAACCCTACTGTAAACTATCTTATGTGTCCATGATATGGACAAATGTAGGACAAATGATATGATATGTCCATGTAGGTTCACCCGTTGTAGCCAATACGTCACTCTGGTGGTGGATGTTGGGAACGGAGAGGCTTAGCATCTATGGGGTCAGGGAGTATGTAGAAATCTCTTAATTTTGCTGTGAATCAAAAACTCCTCTAAATAAAGTATTTAAAAAATAATAATGGGCTACCTGTGATATGTGGAGAGCAATAAAGATTCAAAAACATCTTTCAGTTTCCAGTTTCTTCCTTGACTGACAATGGTATCAGATACTGAGAGAGAAGACACCAAAAGAAGACTAGTTTCAGGTAGAATATTATCAGTTTTGAATATGTTGACTTGGATATGCCTTTGAAACTTGCATGTAAAGACATAGAATGGGTAAATGGATGTATTGATCTGGAATGCACAGAACAAAACTGGGAAACTCACTAAGTTCAATGGGACTGTTGGAATTGCCAGTCACCATGCAACCAGGATGGAAGGCATGAGCCTAAAAGGTAAGTTTGCACCTGTCCTTACAATGCTTTTCTGTGACTCTCAAGCTATTTCACCTGCATGTCTTCTCTTAAGCATTACATCTGAATGACTTCTGTTTCCCCAAGTAAGATTCTCGCACCATGCATTGCCTCGTGTTCCATCAATTTCAATAAAATCTTGTCAGGTGGATGTTTCAAAGAATGCTTTTTTAAAAATTATATTTTATTGATGATGCTATTACAGTTGTCCTGATTTTTCCCCTTTGCCCACCTCCACCCAGCACCTCTCACTATCTCAGGCAATCCCCTCATCATTGTCCATGCCATGGGTCATGTGTACAAGTAATTTGGCAACTCCATTTCCTATACTGCATTTTATATCCCCATGCCTATTCTGTGTGAATTTCTTAATTGCCTCACCTCTTCACCCATTCCCCCACGACCCCTCACATCTGGCAACCATCAAAATGCTCTCTATATCCATGAATTTTTCTCTGTTCTTGTTCCCTTAGTTTGGTTTTTAGATTCAATTTTTGATAGATATGTATGTTTTGCCATTTTATTGCATAGTTTTGATCTTCTTTTTCTTAAATAAGTCCCTCTAACATTTCATGTAGTAATGGTTTGGTGACAATGAACTACTTTCTTGTCTGGGAAGCTCTTTATCTGCCCCTTGATTCTAAAGGGTACAGCAGGCTAGAGCAATCTTGGCTGTAGGTCCCTACTTTTTATGACTGAATATTTCTTGACAATCCCTTCTAACACACAAAGTTTCTTTTGAGAAATCAGCTGACAGTCTTAGGGAAACTCCACTGTAGGTAACTAACTACCTTGCCCTTGCTGCTTTTAAGATTCTGTCTTTATCTTTGAACGTTGGCATTTTAATTACTATGTATCTTGGAATGGGCCTCTTTGCATCCATCTTGTTTGGGACTCCCTGTGCTTCCTGGACTTGCATGTTTATTTCCTTCACCAAATTAAGGAAGTTTCCTTTCATTATTTTTTCAAATAGATTTCCAATTTCTTGCCCTTTCTCTTCTTCTTCTAGCACCCTTATGATGCAAATGTTAGTCTACTTGAAGTTGTCCCAGAGGCTGCTTTTACTATCCTCATTTTTTGGATACTTTTTTCTTCTTGTTTTCTGATTGGTTGTTCTTTGCTTCCTTATGTTCCATATCATTGATTTGATTTTTGGCTTTATCCACTCTACTGTTCTTTCCTTGTAAATTGTTCTTTGTTTCAATTAGTGTAAACTTCATTTCTGACTGGATCATTTTACGCAGTTGAGGTCCTCACTAAGTTCTTTGAACATGCTTATAACCAGTGTTTTGAACTCAGTGTCTGATAGATTGCTTATCTCCTTTTTGTTTAGTTCTTTTACTGGAGTTTTGATTGTTTTTATTTAAGCCATGTTTCTTTGTCTCCTTCTTTAGGCAACCTCCCTGTGTTTATGTCTGTGTATTAGGTAGAGATGCTTTGATTCTGTGTCTTGGTAGCATGGCCTAATGTAGTAGGTCTCTTGCATGGTCCAGTGGCACAGCCTCCCATATTACCCAAGCTGGGTACTCAAGGTGCACCTTTTGTGTAGGCTGAGTACACCCCCCCTACCTTGTAGTTGAACCTTGGTTGTTGTTGGCAGATCAATGGAAGGGATTTATTGAGTCTTATCAGCTGCAAGGATTGGCTGTGAGCACTCACCACCAACCTCTTCCCTCCATGGAAGATCAGCTGTGCAGGGGTAGGATGGCGGTGCTCTGATGTGGTCTTGTAGCTGTCCACTTGGTTCACTGGCTCTGAGGTTTTTTGGGTGGTATAGACCAAGGTCAGACTCCACCTGTGTTTTGCCCCAGGGCCACCCTACCTGAACTATAAAAATTTTTTTGAAAAAGCAATCTGAGGAGGCTGCTACTTGTGTGGGGCATGGATATTCCCAGGCTTGAGAAACTGTGAATCTAGGCTGGATGCTGCTAGCCCCTGTCCTGGAGCTCACTGAGGCCAGCTGTTGCTTGTTTGAGAGGATTTAGGAAATTACACAGCATGAGCAAAGACCAGCCATTCATATGGAAAAACAGCTTGGGTGTACCCTTAAATTGAGTGTGGCAGAGTCTCTGGGGATCTCCTAGGTGAGTCAAATAGTGTTAGCCAGTTTGATGGAGTCTCAGATATGGCATCAGCCTGCCAGTTCTGTGGCTCTATAGGGGGAGGGTTTAGAAAGAGGACAATGACCTCTGCTTGCCTTGATGCCAGACACTTCAGTTTCCCCCTATATGTCACTGGTGCCTTTCAAGCTACTACCTGGGTACTAGAGCTCAGAGGGATAAGTCTGAGTAGTTGTGTCTGTGTGTGGGTTCTTGGGGTCTAGAAGTTTCTTCCACCAACTCAATCCCCCGTGGTTTCTGCAGCCAGAAATGATGGAGACTTATCTACCTGGCACTAGAACCCTGGACTTGGGAGCCTGGTGTGGGGCTGGGACTCCTCACTCCAGAGATATCCCTCCCAGATTTTTATCTATCACATATGCGTAATGGACCAGACCATTCCATGTCTGTGCCCTGCCTACAAGCCTGAATGGATGTGGTTTCTTTAATTCCATAGCTGTCACATTTCCATTCAACTTGATTTCTGATGGTTCTGAGTGATGGTTGTTCTATATTTTAGCTATAATTTTGATGTGGTTGTACAAAGAGGCAAGCCATGTCCTCCTACACTGCTATCTCAACCAGAAATCCAAAGAATGCCTTTTTATGTGGCATTACTCACCACATCTCACCAATAAAAAATTAGGCTTTTTATCCCTTATCATTTGGTAATTTTGTTTTCTTTATCTCATTTTTATTTTTTCATGATGAGTAAGCAGAAGCTGTAATGGAAGGCCTTCCATTGATTTAAAAAGAAAGAAAACTTTCTTCTTCTTTTAAGTATATTTTATTGATTATGCTATTACAGTTGTCCCATTTTTTTCTTCCTTTTATCCCCCTCCACCAACATTCACCTCCTTGGTTCATGTCCATGGGTTACATATGTAACTTCTTTGGCTTCTCCATTTCCTATACTATTCTTAACTTCCCCTTGTCTATTTTCTACCTACCATTTACACTTCTTATTCCCAGTACCTTTTTCCCCATTCTCTCCCTGACCCCTCCCTGCTGATAACCCTCCATGTGATTTTCATTTTTGTGATTCTGTTCCTATTCAAGTGGCTTGCTTAGTTTGTTTTTGCTTTTGCTTTTTATGTACAGTTGTTGATAGCTGTGAGTTTGTTGTCATTTTACTATTCATAGTTTTGATTGTCTTTTTTCTTAAATAAGTCCCTTTAACATTTCATATAATAAGGGCTTGGTGATGATGAACTCCTTTAACTTGACTTATCTGAGAAGTGCTTTATCTTCCCTTCCATTCTAAATGACAGCTTTGCTGGATAGAGCAATCTTGGATGTAGGTCCTTGACTTTCATGACTTGAAATACTTCTTCCCAGCCCCTTCTTGCCTAGAAGGTCTCTTTTGAGAAATCAGCTGACAGTCTGATGGGAACTCCTTTGTAGGTGACTGTGCCCTTATCCCTTGCTGCTTCTAGAATTCTCTCCTTCATTTGAATCTTGGCTAATGTAATTATGATGTGCCATGGTGTGTTCTTTCTTGGGTCCAATTTCTTTGGAACTCTCTGATCTTCATGGACTTCCTGGAAGTCTATTTTCTTTGCCAGATTAGGGAAGTTTTCCTTTATTATTTTGCAAATAAGTTATCAATTTCTTGCTCTTCCTCTTCTCTTCTGGCATTCCTACGATTCAGATGTTGGAATATTTAAAGTTGTCCCAGAGGTTCCTAAGCCCCTCCTCATTTTTTTGGAATTTTTGTTTCTTCATTCTGTTCCAGTTGAACATTTATTTCTTCCTTTGTTCCAAATCATTGATTTGAATCCCAGTTTCCTTCCATTCACTGTTAGTTCCCTGTATATTTTTCTTTATTTCACTTTGCATAGACTTCACTTCCTATATTTTGCATCTATACTCAATCATTTCTGTGAGCATCCTGATTACCAGTGTCTTGAACTCTGCATCTGATAGATTGGCTATCTCCTTGTCACTTAGTTCTTTTTCTGGAGTTTTGATCTGTTCTTTCATTTGGGTCATATTTCTTTGTCTTGGCATACCTATTACATTATGAGTGGCAGAGCCTTAGGTATTCGTCAGGTCAGCGCAACCCACTTTGCTGGGTTGTGGCACTGTATGTGGGGGAGGGGTCAGAGAGGGAACAATGCTTCTTGCTTGGCTCTTGCCCTGCTTTCAGTCACTTCCCTTGCTACTCACAAGCAAATTGGGCCCTTCTGGTACTAGTTCCCTGGTGGGTGGGGTATGTACATTCTAGAATCCCATGGGTCCCTCCAACAAAGTCTCCGTGAGGCTGGGAGTTTATTCCACTGCTACAACCCCCACAGATTTTTACAGCCAGAGATTTTGAGGCTTTGGTTCCTGTGCTGGAACCCTAGTTTATGGGGTCTGCCTTTCTTTTTTTTAATGACTCAATAGAGACCTCTTTGAGGATATTGTATTAAAAATCAGAGCTCCTGGCCTTTGAGGGTCCAATCATACCAGAGCAAAAAAATAAAGTCATACAGAAAGGATTAGCCTGCTTAACTTGGGTCACTGTGAACACACTCTACGGCCACTTTTCTAATTGTTTTTGTTTCATTTTGTTTCAAACTATGTTGCCTGTGGCTTTGAGTCAAGCAAGCAATATAAGATCATCCTTCTGGACTCAAACACATAGTAAATTCAGTCAGAAAAAATCATTTCAAGGAAGCAATTAGTTCAACTAAGTGCTTGACTGCTCTGCTAAAATCAGCCAGTTGTCTGACCTTCTTTAGAAGCTGGGAAGAAATTTTCTTCCCTCCATGATTCTGGCACAGACTGTTTCTCTCTCCCCCAGCTCAAAGGGGAGCATCAAACTCCTGGTGCTCTAGTAACAACATTTTGCTGCAATAACAGATGCAAGGAAAACTATATATAATGTATACATTTGCAGACTATGTGAAAAGAAATTCTTATTTCAAGATTTACTGAAAATCCCATTGTTGAACTTTGAGGGTACCTTTCACATTTTAATAAAGCATTGGCCTCCTAACAATGTATAGAAAAAAATCAGTAAGTGTATTTCAGCTGTCAATGAACCATACCTTTTTTCTGAAGGTTTGCTATCTCATTGCCAGTGGTTTTCAAATTGTAGGTTCCTCAACTTGTGAGCAGAATTGCAGGTCATTGCAGGAGAGAAAATTATGCTAATGAGGCAAGAGTTAGATTTGCATAGCACTTAACTTTTTCTAAAACTCTTTTTATCATCTCAGTTGATTATTAAAACAATCCTGTGGTCAAGGCAAGGGTTCATATCCCCATTTCTAAAAATGAAGAAATAAAGATTCAGAAATATCAAACATTCCCACCCAATTCAGGATGGGCCCCAGGCCTGTAATGAAAATCCTGTCTCCTTGTCGCTAGAGCCAATGTTCCTTGTGCTGTAGCACACGGCTCTCGTGCAAAGATAAAGTCGTGAATCAGAGGTCACATACATAGTGTTTTCATCTCTGTGCTGTTTACTGCGATGTATGTGTGTGAACATATTTAAAAGACTCTAAAATATTTTAAATGATATATTCTAAATAATTTAAACCATGCATATTAGAATACACTAATTAAACCTACCTAATATCTTTATTTTCAGGCATTCTAAACACTAGTAAATAACTGCATTATTAGATTAGGAGATACTATGAAATACATTTGAAAAATGCAGATAAGACAAATTCAAATAATGTGTCCAAGGTCATTTAGCTAGTATGTAGTAGAATTTGAATATATCTAGGTTTGACATTATTGTCAGGGATGCACATTTTCAGGGGTTTTATGCAAATAAGGGAGAGGAGACTGTCAGAGTAGGATTAATTGAGGATATTGAGTAATAGTGTGTGTGTGTGTATGCGCCAGAGAGGAGAGTCTGCTTTATGAAAGTCAATTTGGGTGCGACCGTCTCGTCAGGAACTCCTTTTAGCTCTTTTGTAAGTATGCCTCCTTGAACGAAATCCAAGGCTGTATGCACCCACCTGACACAAAATCTCCCTGTACAGCAAAGTGGGCTTTACCAAAGGCTCAAGGCATTTGTTCAGAAGGACATCTGGAAGCAAGTAAAGGTTTTTGAAGGGAGACAGGTGAAAATCAGAAGAGAGTTGTGGTAGCTTTGGAAGAAAACATTTTTTAAATAATAGAAAAAAGTAGGTCGGGACCTGCCACAGTCAGAACCTGTCTGTCAGCAGCCTTTGTTTTCTTCTGTGTCCCTCTGCAAATCCTGATGCCCGCAAGCCACGCTGGCAGACAAGCCAGGCCCCTCAAGTACAGCGCAGCCCCTTTTGTCTCACTGGGGCAAGAGCCTGCCAAAAGGATACCCACGGAGCTCAGGCCTGTCCAACAGCTGTATTTCTATCCTTTGATGCCCTATCTTGCTTGATTCTCTGTAATGCACAATTCCACGAATGTAGCTTTAGATTAAAGGTCAGCAAACTGCCACCAGCACCCGCTTTTGTACTGCGAACAAGAGAAGAACGCCTTTTACATTATTAAATACAATAAACAAAACAAAGATTAATAAAACTTAAATTTCAATGTTCATAAGTGACATTTTACTGGAACACAACCGTGCGCATTCATTTATAATTTTCTGTACCTGCTGTTTTGCCTCAACGGCAGAGTCAAGTATGTGAGACAGAACAACCTAAAACACTTACCATTCCACTCACTATAAAGTTTTCTAACATCTGTTTTAGACGTACTGTTCTCTATGAACCTTTTGCTTCCTGGCCAGCCTTGTGGGAAACTCCAATTCCTGCCTCCTCTTTCAGGCTTTTCTGAGACCCCTTGGTCTTGTCACCTCATCTTTTGTTCACTACCACCAATAAACCAGCCTGCATCGCAGCACAACACTGCTAAAAATAGATCTGTAAGTCTTATTAAATTAGCATTTGCTTTGCTGAGAGGAAAAAAATCACTTTCTGCATCATGGCTCTTCTTGGCTTAATTCACACATTAGCAGCTAATGAAGAGACTCTAGGTGATGTCACATGCTATGGTGCCTGTCCGTGCCCACCACATTTGTCACAGTTGTTCTCCACCGCCCTCAGGGAGGTGGAGCATTCCTTCAAAGGGTGTTCAGCAGCAAAGCAGCCATCTATGAGAGGTGAAATAGAAAGAAATAAGAAACGACTTCCAGATCTGTCCTTTCGGTGCTAAAAAAGACTTAACTTTTTAATGGAGAACCAAAGGATAAAATAGTAATAATAATTATTATTTTTGAAGACTTACTACGTTCTAGCCAGCATGTTTAGAACTTCATTGTCATTGTCATACTTAATCATCGAAATTTGCCCATGAAGTAGGCACTGTGCTTATTTTACAGGTGTAAAGCCAACGCAAGGTAGGGCCACACAGATGCTAAATGGCAAAGCTATGACTAGGTCTCATGTCTCCCTCACAGCCTGTGACAGTGATCACTACACTGCATTGCTTCTTCAACTCCATTCAAGGATCTGGGTAAGACAAGTAGAAATGTATGCTGTAAATCCTAATTTTAAAAATGGACTAAGTGAGTACAGGTTACAGGGGATGGTGAGGATAAAAGAGCACCAGTGGGTAGAGTAAGACCTTATGTTCTAGGCTCTGCAAAAGGAAAATTTTACTGATATTATTCTCTACACAGCAAAATTCAGTACAAAAGTAGCCTATCTGGCATCTTGTCCAAAGGAGGATACCCTGCGAGTGTCTGAAAGGCCTATGTCCATCAGGTGCCCCACCAAGGTGGTAAGGTTCCATGGATGCAATCACCGTTGGTAGAAGAGGTACAATGGGAAGGCATACCAGGATCCTAGTGAGCATCTAGTCCAGCCCGTGCTTCTAAAATAAGTGGAGACTGAGGCCCAACACGGAGCAGTGACTGGCCTGGTGGCATACGACTGTTAGTGGCAGGTGCCAGAATGAATGGACATTTCCATCACATCATAAACCATGACACAATGGCAGGAGCATACAGTTTAGACACAGACAGACCAGGGTGAGCAACCCCCGGGCAGTTGGCCTGACAGCTGGTAGCCAGCGAGTCTTCTCCTGTTCACACCCTCTGCATCTCTAGGAGTACACGGAGTTGTCCCTTCTAATTGACACCTTCACTCGTTAATTCACTATATTCCACTAAAGGTAATTACCACCGGCACAGGGCCTTATGTTCTGCAAAGCACCTTTACAACAATGGTTATTATTTACACCTAGCAGAGAAGGAAATCTGAGTGAAAAGAAATGAGGAAATTGGATTGAGGTCACCCAATATGGCAATGCCCTTTCTTCCACCTGGAAATGACTCCCAGTGAAGCAAAGAAACATCATAGGGGTTCTTATGGTTCCCCCAGAGACACATGCTCTTTTCTTCACTGGGGCTTTCACACCATAAATAGCATTTTTGTGCCACAACGGCAGAGCTGAGTCAGTATGGCAGAGATACATAACATTTAGCAATCTAAAATGTTTATCACCCACCCCATTACAGACTAAGTCTTTCATGGGCTTAACACCTATGCATGAGTCAGTATCATTTCAAATTCCTAATGAACAAACCTCCAAATTTCCCACATCAACTGGAAGTAGATTCTATTGTACTTTTGTTAGAAAAGTTCATGTGCATTCTTAAGAACAAAAATGTCTTACAGTGTTTATTCATTCAGCAAAAATGAGTACACTCCTAAAATATTCCTGAATTTTTAGAAATCGTTACAACAACCTGGGAGATGAGTATCATTATCTCCATGTTGCAGGTAAGTAAACTGAGGCTCCTTAATGGTTTGCTAACTCACCAAATGTCACAGTAAGTGGCAACGTCAGAACTCAGATTGCTATGCTCCTCCTTTCTCTCATGATGCATCATCAAATTATTATGACAATGCAACAAAATTATTGGTTGGGTAGAATGGTCCCCACTTTACCAGGGAGTAAACTAAAGCAGAGTGACAAAATCACGGACCCAAGCCACGCAATAAACTGGAGAACTGGGATGCAGATTTTGGTTTTCTGATTAAATTCTGGAGCTCCTTCTGGTATTTTAACAAATTCCTCAACAGACATTCTCATATATACTAATAAAGCAAATAATATTTCCTTAGGAAATGAGTACTAAGGGTACAGTGGTATGTTTCTGAGAGTTCATTATCTTTTGCATCTAAATTATGTACATATTGTTTATGATTGGAGTGGAGATCAGTTGCAAGATTTTTGTCATGGACAGTATAACACTTATTCCAACCGGAGTTCTCTAATTCTGAGGTTTCTCTGGGGACATAATCTGCATTCTAGGCCCATAAAAACCATTTCAGCTGCTCATATCATAATTCCAATACCTCCGTAACAATATTTCTTTCATTCCCCCCAAAATGGGATGCATTCCTCATAAAGACCATTTTTATTTACGTGTGAATTGCACATGGTAAAAACAACCAATTCAAAAGCAGCACAGTATTTTCTTGGGGCCTCTCACTGAGGGGTTTACATGGTACATCAGACTTGAGAGCAAATAAATCACATAGGGACCCACTGATGCACCAAATCCCACTTTGGAAAGTCTGTCTCAGTAGAACATTGAAAATAAGCCATTACTTTGTCAGTTGGAACAAAAGCCCTGATTAAAAATTAAAATACATTCTGTACTGATAAATATACATCTGCCTAATTACTTGCAAGATTTATATTTTGCAGTGTTAATCCTTCATAATGGTGATTTCTTATTCCCACTAAATCAGAACACAATAGGCTTCACAGTGACAAGTTACAATAAACATTTGGTTGCCCCTTTTATTAAATAGACCATTTCTGATTATTAATGCTTTCAAAATCCCATTTTAAAATATTTCACCAGAACAGAACTGTGTCCTTTCCACTAAATGGCGTTCAATTAAAAAAAAAAAAAAAGTGTGTATTTAGAGACACCTAATTATGGCTAGTTTCAAATTTCTTTTCTGCCAACTAGACCTTCTAATTTGCTATGACCCAACCTTCCTCAACATTAGCATGCAAACACACACAGCCATGACATAAAACAACAAAAACACTAAAATAAACAAAAGAAAACAAAATCTAGTTTTTGGTAGTAACAAAGAATTTTTGCAGCCTGGGATGGAAAGAGAAATGGAAGCCGTGATTGAAGGGAGATTATAAAAATAAATGGAGGAGAGTGAGGTCAACAAAATTAGCGGTGTGGGCAGCTCCAAGGGCACACCTCCCTTCAAAAACATTTACAAATTGAGCAAAAACTGTCAGAATCAAATTTGTCACAACTCTGGAAAATGTTCAAAGGTTTATAGTAATGAAGTGAATACTGTACCAAGAAAAAGGCAACTTAAAAATGATAGAAAAACTTTATGGTATTTTTATTTTTCCTTGTTCCACCCACTTCCTGACTCAGGAGTAGTCTGAAGACATTAGCCCCCGTGGTCACTGTGAGACCCTGGGTTCTAGTTCTAGAGGGAGCAGAGCAAAGTTTATTTACATAGAATTGTGTTTGTTTGTTCTGACTTGTTTGGGGGGTTACATAAAGGCCCAATGCAGGGGGCTTGCCTTTTTTTTTTTTTTT
Organism: Anoura caudifer; assembly: GCA_004027475.1. Taxonomy (NCBI): domain Eukaryota; kingdom Metazoa; phylum Chordata; class Mammalia; order Chiroptera; family Phyllostomidae; genus Anoura; species Anoura caudifer. The sequence continues at coordinate 49,423 of PVKU01007763.1, read as the reverse complement.
TTTTTACCTGATTTAGAGCTCATTCAGGGCACAACAGGCAGCAGGCATTCTTCAAAAACATTTTAAATAAAAGTAACAATCCACACCACATGCAACAGAGTGCCTAAACCTGAAGGGAAAGCTGAGGACAGCATACACACATACACAACCCAGACTCACTTTAGACCCAAAGACATGAATAGGTAGAAAATGAGAGAATAGAAAATGTCAAACAAGCATAATACAACCAAAGACACTGAAATTGAGAAGAAGAGAGGAGAGGGATAGGAATTTCTCGGGAAAAGGGGAAGGGATTAGAGCAACAAGTATGAAAGACACATGGACAAAAACTAGGGGGCATGGAAATGGGAGGGAGCTGGGGAGGGCTGGGGCGGTGGGCTGGGATGAGAGTAGAAGACAAAAAACTGTATAAGAACAACAATTAAAATAAAATTTTAAAAAATGTAAAAAAAATAAATAAAATAAATAAATAAAAAGTTAAAAATAAAAAAAGAAGAAAAAAAGAAAATGTTACTCCATGCAAATATTAACCAAAAGAGAGCTGAGTTGGGTACACTAATATCAGACCAATAGACTTTATATCAAAAACTGTTACAAAACACAAAGGATATTATATATTTATACAAGTCAATTCATCAAAAATATGTAACAGAAACATATATGTACCAATAATAGAGCCCCAGTATACAGAAAGCAAACACTGACAGATTCGAAGGGAGAAATAGGCAGTTCTATAATACTTGGAGACTTCAATGCCCCATATTCAATAATGGACAAAACATCTGGAAAGAAGACAGAAAGAAGATCAATGAGAAAAACCAAAAATATTTTGCCAAGTAAAAGAAACCAAACACAAAAGTTCGTGTATTTTATGACTCAATCTATATGAAATATACAAAATAGGTAAATCTACACAGACAGAAACCAAACTTGTGGTTTTTTTCTGGGGAAGTGCTGGGACAGAAGAGCATTGGGAAGTAGCCACGTCATGACCGTGGGCCTTCCTTTCATGGCGATGAAAGTTGTTGGAAATTAAACGGAGACGATGGCTGCACAACACTGTGAATGTCCTAAATGTCGGTGAACTGTTTATTTTAAAATAGTTAATTTATGTTACTTGATTTCACCTCAGTTTTTGAAACATAAAACGTAAACAGAGGGGATGATACAAGATTTAAAACAGACGTAATGACGGAAAGTAAAGCGGGAAGAAGACAGCGAGGTGAAGTCTGGGACAGAATGTGTACAGTTGAAAAGAAGAAAAGAACATGAAATGAGCTAAAAGGGAGAATCCTGGCTTTCCTCCACTCTGCCTCTACAAACTATTCTGCGCACTGCTATCAGATTTACCTTTAAAACAAATATCTGAGCATCCTGATACTATGCCTCCAGATCTCCAGGTTATGGGCCTTCGTTGCACCTCCTCGCTCTCATTAAACACATGGCAGTGCCCCCAGCCCATCTCAGTCTCCCCTTTCTTCTGACTCCTAAGTTTGTCTTCCCCAGTGAACTCCCCCGGCACCATGTGCTCTGACATCCTTTTTTGCTTCCTGCACACCATAAGAGTCCTCTCAGCTGTAACATTACTCACGCTGTTAGCCCTTTTGGATGAATCTCACCTCTCCCCAAGACTTAGCTCAAATGCCATTATTTCACGACATTGTTCTCATAACAATTAAGCTAAAAGCAACTCATGGTAGTGGAAAGAATACAGACTTTGAAAATAGCTAAATACAGGCTGGCCAAACTGTGATATACATCAGTCACGTATCTTTGGGCCCTTTATTTAGTATCTGTTAGCTTTAGTGTCTTAGTCTCTCCATGCTACTATAAAAAAAAAAAAAAAAAAAAAAAAAAAAAAAAAAAAAAAAAAAAAAAAAAAAAAAAAAAAAAAAAAAAAAAAAAACACCATACACTCAAGGTCTAAACCACAAACATTCATTTTTTGCAGTTCTGAATCTTGAAAGTTAAAGCTCGGGGTGCCAACGTATTCCATGCCTGGAGGAGGCTACTTCCTGATTTACAAATGGCCGCCTTTTCACTGTGTCCTCAGGTCTAAGCAGGGGGAGGAGAGTTTTCCAGGATCTCTTTTACAAAGTCAGAAATCCCACTTACGAGGGCTTCACCCTCATGACCTAATCATATCCCAAATGCCTTAGCTCCAAATACCATCATATTAGGAGTTAAGGTTTCAACATATGAGTTTTTGAAGGAGCATCAACTATCAATACATAACACTCAGTTTCCTCATCTACTAAGAGATTAATAATGACTCATTGAATTTTTTTAGAATAAATTTAAAAATCTATGCAGCAGTCCCTTCACCCCGTAGATATTCAATAATTGTGTGTTTACCTTCCCAGTGGTTCATGAGAAGTACGTGCTTATTTTAATAGGCAAATAATACTCCCTTGAATGTGTGTGGTGTCTTACTATTTCAAAGCATGTTACTTATAGTCTCTCATTTGATCTGAAGAACTACTGATACCCACTAGGGTAATGTGAGCTGAAAAGGAAAAACTTTAAAGTCCTAGTGGACATTAGCAATAAATTAATTTATTGTTTCCTTACTGAATTTCCAGAGATGGAGTAATCACACATGACCTGAGCAGTGAACCAATAATCTGGGTTCTTTTCATAACTCTCGCCTTCTATCCTCAGCACTGCCTTCATCACGTGACTTCTCCTCAAGAAAGCCACCAGTGCAAAAGGGAACATGTGCTGCTTTATCCATATACAGTTAGAAAGATTTTCCGCATTAAACATAATAATCCCTCTCTTCCAGCTGACTGGGTCAAATTAAGATGTGCTCTGTTAGAACAGTTACATGTTCCAGAGGGACGCCGTACACTGATTGGTTACACCAAGCATCTGAAGCAGAATGGATTTGGGGGAGCTAGTCTTAGTGCCCACCATGGGAAGTATGCAGTTTCTGTGCCAGAAAGAAAATCACTTGCCCTAAATCACACAGATAATTAGTGCTCAATCTAGGATTAAAGTCAGATCCCCTGACTCCTATTCTCATTACATAGATGATTAGAGACCATATTGGTTATTTTGTTTCAGGCTTCCAAGTTGCAGAAAGCCTCAATTGAAAGTGTCTTAAAAATGAGGATGTTTATTATCTCACTTACAAAAGGGTGCAGAGAGAAAAAAGCTATAAAGCTATGAAAAGACATTGAAGAATTTTAAGTGCATATTAAGTGAAAGAAGATGATCTGAACCCGCACTATAGGATTCCAAATATATGACATTCTAGAAAAGGGAAAATTATAGAGACAGTGGTTCCCAGGGTTTAGGAATGAGAATGGGATGACTATGCAAAGCACGGGGGATTCTTAGGGCAGTGAACAGACTCTGCATGACATTATAATGGTGTCTACATATCATTATACGTTTGTCAAAACCCTTGGAATACACAACACAGGAGTGAGCCCCAATGTAAACTTTGGACTCTGGGTGATAGTGATGTATCAATCGTAATGAATGTTAACACCGTAGTGTAAAATGCCAATAGCCACGCAGGCTGCTGGGAGAGAGGGGCTATGTAGAAAACCACTGTACTTTCTGCTCAATTTTTCTGTGAACCTAAAAGTCTCTAAAAAAACTAGGTCTATTTATAAAAAAGAAAAAAAGAGTGTCAAGAAGGGCTCTAGGCCTTATTGATTTAGTGACTCAATGGCATCCTCAAAAACCCAGTGTCTTTCCAGTTTTTTCTCTCTAGCATCCTCAGGGTCTCAGCTTTGCCTCTGGTCTGGCTCCTCTCACAGAGCAAGGTGACTGCTGGAATTCAAACCATTACACCCACACGAGTATCATCCGGGCCAGAGGAAGCACAGCATTCTCTGGAATCTCCGGCTTAGGAGGAGAAGACCTTAATGAGAACTATCCTTGTGGCTTCCGGCCAGACTTGGCTCACAAGACCATTTTAGACAAATTACCTGATAAAAGACTGAAACCCCCATTTTTCATCAGAATTTACCTTGAGTCATGTGAGGAAACGTGGATACCTGAACTTAAATTATGGTGCTGTTTGCAGGTGGGGAAGGATTGGTGATGAGTATTCGCAGGAAAACCAACATTTTCTGCTACAGAGAATGAATGATGCAGGTGGATACGCCAGACCTGGCCAGCCCACAGGGCAGAGGGGAGGGGCCGTAGGAGGCGGCTGCCAAGGCAGCACAGCAGCATTTCGGTGCCCGATAACCAAGGCAGTGCAGCACATTACAGATTTCCCAGCCCGGGCAGAGACCCAGCAAGAGCAAGCTTTGCAGAAGTCTGCCCAAGGTCAGAGAGGGTGACTGACGGAAGAAAAGACTCCCTTGGGCCCCAGAGGACACAGCTACACATGTACTGCACAGGTCGTCACGGCAGCAGGGGAGGTGCTGTCCTTTCAGTCTGGCCTGGGAAGAGGATGAGAATGGATGCGGGAGCTAGACCCTTCCCAGGGTGCAAGTTTGGGCAGAAGATGTAAACAGAGGGAAGGGAGAAACTCCTCTCTTCCTAACTGGACCCAGAGGCACGGACATGTAGCCAGAGTGTCTGTGGGACCAGCGGGCACTGGCTCCTGCGGCTGGCACAACAGCAGCCCCCACCGCTGGGGGCCGCGGTGGGTAGCAGCCCCAGGCCCTTGGTGTGGGGAGCGGAGGCCGCAGCATGGCAGCACCATCCTCATGTGCAGATGCCACAGAGAAGAAGCCTGAAGCCAGACCGCAGCTGGGAACAAGCTAGCCCACGTGGATGGTCGTGTTAAGCTGCCTGCAGTTCCCAAAGAACGGTATTTTTCAATGGGAGAAGGAGCTCTGGGTGCAGCCTTGGACTTGTCTGGCAGAGGGTGGCAGCGTTTATCTCTGGGTGTCTGGAAGGGATGGGCTCTGAGGCAGGAACCTGCCATTTCCCAGACTGTGCAGTTTTTGGATAAAAGACCTCTTTCCTTTTTCACCAAGCCTCTGCCTCCAGAATTTGCCTATGGGCAACAGCGGGCATCCAAACCCTACTTTCTGTTCAGTGATAAGAATGGTACTAGAAAAAAAGTTACTTTTTAGTAGGCATTTAAAAAGTCACCTTATAGTAGGATATTTGCTCTACCCTTTCCCTTCTCTCTGATGTTGGTAGATAAGCACACACATGAAGTGGATCTTACAGCTGACTGAGGTAGTGAGCTGTCCCAAAGCTGTGGAGGCCTCAATAAGGAGCCAAAGGGGACTATTCTTGTTATTGTTTATATACCTGAATAAGCAACAGACCAAGCTTTTGAAGAAGGCAATTTTGAAAAATGACTTATTCCTTTAAAATTTAGTGGCCTGTGCTAGGCAAAGCTACAACTTGCCCTGCCGATGGCTCAGCCAGGGTATTCGCTGACCCTTTCCGGCATGGCCATAGCCAACGCTCTTCACGTGGTGAGCATGCTATCAGGTATCTTCACCACACTTCCCTGTTTTGTCCTGTAGCCTCACTACTTCAAGGAGTCCCTAGATTTAGAGGATAGAATCCAGTCATCAGAGGTCAGGTCTTCACTCTCCAGCAGGACTTCCTATTCCTATGCCGGAGAGGGTGCAAAGCCCCATGGCAACCAGGACACGCCCAGCAGAGTGGCTACACATCAGAAACACTGCATGGCTCTACAAATATGCGCACAAGCCCCCATCCCTGCAGTTCTAATTCAGTAGAACAGATGTGGGTCCCAAACAACAAGATTTAGGCAATGGGGTGACATTTTTATTTATTAAAGCAAACATGGCTATATTATAGGGGGGAATGCAAAACTGCATACTTTTCAAAGTAAATCTATAAACATTTGAAAAATGTTTTTAAAATTTTCTATAAGAATTTTCTGTAGCTATTTCAGGCTATCACCCTGGAGAGCTTCACTATTATTGGCCATTAGGGGATATTTAGGAAAAAGTTTTAAATACTTCCCAGGTAAGAAGAAACTAACACATCTCCTCAGGAGCCATGGCGGGTGGCAGAGAGTTTTGTGATGACTGTTGCAAAATTAATTATGCAGCTACTGCCTAATATGCCTGAACTTTTGGTCTTTAGATGGTACAGATGTTTTTTACGGTTTAATAAAAATACCTTCCTGAAGTTTACACTATAAATTTGCAATATTACACTCTTCTGTCTTCTCGACCTTTCTGCAGCTGGTTCACTGTTTGTCCTTAAAACTCACTCCACTTACTCAGAATAAGCAGGAAATGCTGTGTCATAAGCCACAATCAATCAATATAAATAAAACAATTCAGCACAGATGTGACCTGAATATACATTTAGAGTCCCTGATTGAGCAAAGCAGTGACACAAGGTTTCAAGGTCAGGCAAAGCAGCAATGAATTCACTCTGTGGAAAAACACAGAGGGGCCCCGCTGCTCCTTATTATTGTAATTTCTCATCTGCAGAGTTTCAGAGAGCTTGTCCCTCTGCAGACACTCCATAACCCACACCAGCTGTTTTTTCCTCAGATCACAATGGAAGGAAGCACAGAACAATCTTGATTGCTACAAAGCTACAGAATGGTAGATTCAGTCTAGTGTAAAGCCTACTGGGTGTTATAGAACAGAGCCGGCCAGGTGGGGAGGAGAGTTAGATATACTCTTATGGAAAGGACCCCCCACTAGGTTGGCTATGCCCTGCACCAGAAAATAGATGTCTCTCAATGCCAGAGATTTGTGAAAAGGAAAGGAATTATTTATTTAAAAGCTATACAGACTTGGAGTATCGACTTAATGTCTTCATTAAAATATTAAAGTCTTTTGGAACACCCACAGACACCCACAGTCCTTCCTTCTCCTTCTGCCCTAATCTGGGGTACTGTACCTCAGGAAAGAAGTGGAAGTCTGTGATTCGGGCTCCTGGCACCATCAGCTGTGTTGCTACCAGGATCTTCAGTTAATCCAAAGTCATGTGGCACCTTCTCATGGCCCACTGGCAAGAGTCCTTTTACCCCTTTTCTTCTAGGCAAAGTCTCTCCTGCTTCCTAAGCCACATGGCAAAAGGGAGCAACCCAAAGCCACATGGTCCTCACTCTTGCCAAAGCTGCAGGGTCCCCACTCTGCCAAAGACACGTGGTTCCCCACCTCATGGCTGCTAAGTCTGGGTTTAAATCCGTGCAACAATCTTCCTCTGCAGCCCCATTTCTGACTCCTCCTACAATCAGTTACACCTGCCAGCTTTCCTGTATTCTTCCACCTTTACTGGACTGCTGTCATAAGTCTGGGCAGGTGTGGCCCCATGGCATGGAGCCAGTCTTCTCCAAGCTCTCACGCAGGCACTGTAACCAGGGGGAGCTGCCTCCCAGTTACATCTTGGGTGGAAGTCACTTCCCTCCCCCTGGCTCAAAGCATGGCCACAGCTATTGAACATATCCATGAAACAAACTATCTATCTATGAGTTAGAACTCATAGATATGTTAAATGGCCATGCCAGAGATTAGCTGCAAAGCTGTTGCTATACAAAACAGTTCTTCATGGCCCTGCTCCATGTGTTCCATTCCCCCAGCTCAGACTTGTGGGAGTAAGGACATCCTATACATATTTTTCTAATATTTCCTGGACACCTTGAGTTCTGGACCCCCTTACACATCCCTATTTGGGGCCCCTCTCTTGGCTGCACCCTGTTACAAAGCCTTGATAAATGCTCTGGATACTCATGCTGCAGTGAGCTTCTAGGTCAACATCATTGTATCTATTACCACATATCTAAGTCAGATATATTACCACATATCCTGAAGGACACGGAAGCTTCGCATTTGAGAACCTCCCAATCCCAGATTTCATCCCCTGCATCTCTTCCTTTAGTTCTGATTTTTGTCCTTTTGCTATAATAAAATTGTAATCATAAGTACAACACGTTCCTGAGTTATGTAAGTCATTCTATCAAATTATCAAATTCAAAGGAGTCCATGGTTACCCTTGATTTGTATCTAGCTAGTCTGAAGTAAGAGTATCCCTAAGTATCTGTGGACTTGCAACTAATGTCAGAAGTCTCGGGCAGACTTGGGAGCCTGGAGGACTGTGCCTTCTTAATCTCACAGTTTGGCTGACTCTGGGTTGGTACCTTGGTAACACATAAAGAGTTCATACAGCAAAAATTAGTAAGTGGAAACATTGTACAGAAGTCCTTTTCCAGGAAAAAAAAAAACAAGAAAGGTTAAATAAACAAACAAAAACTCTTAAATGCCAACATTGGAATAATAGAATCAGAGAAGGAAAAAATACCAAAAAGAAGGGAATATTTGGAGGCATAATTGAGCTAAATTTCCCAGAATAATGAAACAAAAGAAGGAACGAAAGGAAGGGAAGGGAAAGGAAGAAGGAAACATTGAACATCTGACTAGAAAGCCCTACAGAATGTCAAACAAAAGAGATAAAAAAATTTTATAAAAAATTTTAAGAAAATCAAAACATAAATAGAAAATTCTAAAATCTCTGGAGAAAAAGAGGACATAGCATTCAAAAGGAAAGTTCATATTGACTGACCTCTAACCATTTTAATAGCAACATGGATATGAGAACTCATAAGAAAATATTTTTAAAGAATTAAAGGCAAACAAATTTGACCCTAGAACTGTCTATCTAGACAAATTGCTATTTAGATATGGGATTATATATAAATTAAAGTTATATATAAATTTAAATTAAAGTTATATATAATAAAAGTTAACTAAAAATTAACTTTACCATTATTCTCATACATATACTTTATTTATGTGTATGTTATAAGAGAGTAAATAAACCTCTCTAGCAGATAAAGACTTCAGAATATTTGGCATATAATTTCTTCATTGTAAACATTTTAGAAGAAGTATTAAAATAAGTGGAGAAACAAATCAAGGAGATGCTATCAGAAAGCTCTCCCTACACAATATTAAATATTAATAATATATAGAAATAATATAAGTATGTATTTGCCTAAAAATTTTAAAAGGCAAAAATGTATTTCTATAATAATGAAAAATTAAAATGCTACATAATATTAACAGTTTAGAGATTGTAAAATGGGAAAATAATATGTAAAATTTGTGCCTTAAGGTAAGGATATATCAATTCCTTTTTAAAAAGTACTAACAAGAAATAAAAAGGTAGGACAGTTGAACAATAAACAAAGCTAGTATAAATAAATACAAATACATGAATAATTACAATCAATATGAGAAGAATAAACTTAGCAATTATCATCAGGTTGGGTTAAACAGATCATCAGGTTGGGCAAAAAAATAACTGTGTTAAACAATAACAATTAGGAAAGGTTGGAATTAAAAGGATGCAAAAAAGAATAACAGCAAAATTCTAAAAAAAGTAAACAGTGTAGCTACATGAATATTGGAACAAAATAGGCTTTAAATTTAAAATATGTTCATAAGGGATAGAAAAGATTTTTACATATTGATAAAAGTTTTCATTCATTATGAAAGATATAATAATTTTAAACATGTACACAACTAAAAAATGGTCCTCTATACATTATATCATAAAATCACAGAGCTATATATAGTTATAAATAGATATGTTCATTATCAGGGTGAGAGATTTCAGTGTGACTTTTTCACTTATTAACAGACTAATCAGGTAAAATAGGTATGTGAAAAATCTAAACACAACTAAGAAGCTTAATATATACACAGACATAAGTAGAATGTTGAACTTACATATTGGAGAATAAACCTGCTTCTCAAGAATATAAATAACTGATTTTATACAAATTTATACAAATTAATCATGTACTAAAATATAAAGCAAGTCTCTACAAATGTCAAAGAACAGATAAAAAACAGAATTTCTATTTCTTGGTTATATGCAGTTAAAAATTAATCACTAAAGGAAACTATTTCCCACATATTTTGAAATTCAAACAAATATGAACCAAAATAACTCATATGAAAATATAATTATCTAGAACTAATTGATAATGAAAACACTACACATCAAAACTTGTGGACTATACCTAAAGTGGCATTTTGAGGAACATCTACACAAGTATTATGTATTTATATTGAAAAGTAATAAAAATTAAACATTAACAAGGTTAGAGTCCAACTTAAAAAATTAGAATCATCAAAAAACTAAGACAAATGGAAGGAAAAAAATTAAAAGAGACTGGAAATTAATGAAATAGAAGAGAATTGAGAAGATCAATAAAGTGAAAAGTTGGTTCTCTGAAAAGACTAATAAAATAAATTAGGCTATGGAGAATTTAATCAAGAAAAAAAGAAAAAAGTTTTGGTCAGTCTTAAAAGTCACATACTAGATGGTTCCATCTATATGGCATTCTGGAAAATTGTACAGAGAGTAAAAAGATCAGCGGTTGCCATTGATTCAAGGGAATGGGAGGAAAGGGGTGAATAAGTGAAAGTATTTTATATGACATTATCATTATGGGTAGATGATATTTTAAGTTTCTCTAAACCCATAAGACTATACAACATAAAGAGTGATCTTCAATGTTAATTGCAGACTTTATTTAATAATAACATATCAATTAGGATGTAACCACACTAATATAAGATGTTAATAATAAAAGGAATTATGTAAAGAATGAGAGGGAATATTATAGGAATTCTCTGTATTTGCTATATTTTTTATATAACTAAAACTTCTAAAAAATAAAGTTCACTTTTAAAAAGACATTATAGGACTTCCAGCCAAGATGGAGGTGGAGGTAGACACACTGTGCCTCCTCTCACAACCAAAATTAAGGACAACAAAAATTTAGAACCAAAAAAAAACAATCAGAACAGGTAGAAAATTGAATTGTATGGAAGTCCAACAATGATTCACCCAGACCAGTAAGAGGGGGAGAGTCGGCAGCTGGTGGAGAAGGATCGTGGCAGGCAAAAGGAGTGGCTAGTGGTCCCAGACACGCAGGTGGTGGTTGGCACACCCCAGACACACAGGTGGTGGTTACTGAGTGCAGGGAGGCAACGAGCAGACCCAGAAAGATGCACAAGGCAGCTGACCTCGGTCCCACATTCACGCATAGATAAACCAGGCGAAAATGGGCAGCGAGACAGACTGTGCAACCCAGGGCCCCAGCGCTGGGAAATAAAGCCTAAAAGCACAAATTGAAAACACTTGTGGGGGTTGAAGTGCCAGGAGAGCCTCCCAGCCTCACAGAGGGGACTGAAATCCGAGAAAAAGCAGAGCAAGCACCATTGTTCCCTCTCTGACCCTGCCCGCACACACAGATATACAGAGTCACAACTCTGCCACTGGGTTGCTCCACCCTGGTAAACACCTAAAGCTCAGCCCCTCACTACGTAACAGCCACAACCAGACCAAAAAACAAAAATAAAAACAAAAATGGCTCAAACAGGAGAACAGATCAAAGCCCCAGAGCCAATTCACCTAAGCAATCAACAGATAGCCAACCTATCAGATGCACAGTTCAAAGCACTGGTGATCGGGATGCTCACAGAATTGGTTGATTTTGTTCTCAAATTTGATGAAAAAATGAAGGCTGCACTAAGTGAAGTGAAGGAAAATGCACAGGGAACCAACAGTGATGGGAAGAAAACTGGGACTCAAATCAACAGTGTGGACCAAGAAGGAAGAAAGAAACAACTAAACAGAAAAGAAGGAAGAAACAAGAATTCAAAAAAATGAGGAGAGGCTTAGGAACCTCCAGGACATCTTGAAATGTCCCAACATCTCAATTATAGGGGTATCAGAAGGGTAAGAGGAAGAGCAACAAGTGGAAAACTTATTTGAACAAATAATAAAGGAGAACTTTCTCAATCTGGCAAAGGAAATAGACTTCCAGGAAGTCCAGGAAGCTCAGAGAGTCCCAAAGAAGTTAGACCCAAGAAGGAACACACCAAGGCACATCATAATTACATTAGCCAAGATTAAAATGAAGGGGAGAATTCTAGAAGCAGCTAGAAATAAGGAGACAGACACTTACAAAGGAGAACCCATCAGACTGCCAGCTGATTTCTCAAAAGAGACCTTATAGGCAAGAAGGGGCTGGAAAAAGTATTCCAAATCATGAAAGTCAAGGACCGACATCCAAGATTGCTCTATCCAGCAAAGCTGTCATTTAGAATGGAAGGGCAGATAAAGTGCTTCTCAGATAAGGTTAAGTTCAAGGAGTTCATCATCACCAAGCCCTTATTATATGAAATGTTAAAGGGACTTATCTAAGAAAAAGAAGATAAAAAATAGGAACAGTAAAAAGACAGCAAACCCACATTTATTAACAACCACACCTAAAACAAAAGCAAACTAAGCAAACAAGTAGAACAGGAACAGAAGCACAGAAATGGAAAGCACCTGATGAGGATTAGCAACAGGGGAGTGGGAGAAGGAAAGAGGGGGAAAAGGTACAGAGAATAAGTAGCACAGATGGTGGGTAGAAAATAGACAGGGGGAGGGCAAGAATAGTGTGGGAAATGTAGAAGCTAAAGAACTTATGACACATGGACATGAACTAAAGGGGGGAATGTGGGTGGGAGGGTGTGTGCATGGTGGAGGGGAATGAAGGGGGAATGGGACAATTGTAATAATGTAATCAATACGATATATTAAAAAAGACATTATAAATGATAAAATGAGCACATCTACAGATGAAAGAAAGTTTTAAAGAGAAAATACCATATACTAAATATTTCCCATAGTAATTAATTAAAATACCAAATTGAATCAAGCAAATATTAGCATGAATAGTCCTATAGCTATTACAGAAAAAAATAGTTTTATAACATTTAGATGGAGAAAATACTAAGATGATTTTACAAGTAGATACTATCAAACTTGCAGAGTAAATTTCATCCCAATCTTAAATTCCTTCAGACAATAAAAAATATTGAACTTTTTAAAATTCATTTTATAAAGCCACTATGGTAAACTGAATGAAAATTTTAAAATAATAAGTAAATATGAATTGATTGAAATAATTAAATTGCTTAGCAGGGTTGCTAGGTGTAAGATAATTATACAAATAGTCAATTGTGCTTCTATACAGCAACAACAGACTACAAAGTAAATAAAAACATACCATTTACAATAGCTTCAAGGAGTATCCAGTGTCTGGTAAGAAATATCAAGAAGTTCTTATAGATTGAAAAGAAAAATCACAAATGTACATCATAAGACATGTGTAAGAATTTTCATGACAACATTTTTCTTGATAGCAAAAATCATTGGTAAAATACTTATGTAAGAAAATATTTATTTAGACAATGGATTATTGTATGAATCAGTTACACAGCTACACAAACAATAAATTAATAATATAACATTGAGCAAACAAAAGTATATGCCAAAAGATTACATTCAACATGATAATCTTTTATTAAATATTTTATTGTTGTTCTATTACAGTTATCCCAATTTTTCCCACTTTGCTCTCATCTGCCCATCACACATCCTGCTCCCACAGTCAGTCCTCACCCAGTTGTCCATGTCCATGTGTCATTCATACATGGTCCTTGACTAGTCCCTTCCCTTCCCTTCTTTTCATCCTTATCCCCCACCACTCCTCTCTGATCACTGTCAGTCCATTTCTTGTTTCCATGCCTCTGGCTCTATTTGGCTCATTTGTTTGTTTGGTTCACAAGGTTCCTCTTACAGGTGAGATCATGTGGTATTTGTGTTTCATTGCCTGGCCTATTTCACTTAGCATAATGTTCTCCAGTTCCATCCATGCTGTTGTGAAATGTAGGAGCTCCTTCTTTCTTTCTGCTGCATAAAAATTCCATTGTGTAAATGTACCATAGTTTTTTGATCCATTCATTTACTGATGGGCACTTAGGCTGTTTCCAGCACTTGGCTATTGTAAATAATGATGCTATGAACCTAGAGGTGCATAGGTTCTTTTGAATTGCTGTTCCAGGATTCTTAGTGCATAACCCCAGCAGTGGGATCACTGGGTCAAAAGGCAGTTCCATTTTTAGTTTTTTGAGGAAATTCCATACTGTTTTCCACAATGGCTGCACCAGTTTGCATTCCCACCAACAGTGCATGAAGGTTCCCTTTTCTCCACATCCTTGCCAGAACTTGTTTGTTGAATTGTTAATGATAACCATATTGACCTGTAGGAGGTGGTATCTCATTGTGGTTTTAATTTGCACCTCTCTGATGGCTAGTGATGTTGAGCATCCTTTCATATGTCTGTCAGCCCTCTGTATGTCCTCCTTGGAGAAGTGTCAGTTCAGGTCCTTGGCCCATTTTTTAATTGGATTGTTTTTCTTCCTGGTGTTGAGTCTTACAAGTTCTTTATATATTTTAGAGCTCAAACCTTTATCCGAGGTATTGTTGGCAAATATGTTTTCCCATATGGTTGGTTCTCTTTTCATTTTGCTGATGTTTTCTTTAGCCATGCAGAAGCTTTTTAATTTGATGTAGTCTCATTTCTTTGGTTTTTTTTTCCTTTATTACTCTTGCCTTAGAGGATGTATTGACAAAAATAATATTGCATGGGATATCTGAAATTTTACTGCCTATGTTTTCCTCTAGGACTTTTAGGGCATTGAACCTTATGTTTAAGTCTTTTATCCATCTTGAGTTTATGCTAGTGTATTGTGTAAGTTGGTGGTCTAGTTTCATTTTTTTGCACGTACCATTCCAGATCTCCCAGCACCATTTGTTGAAGAGGCTATTTTTACTCAATTTTATGTTCCTGCCCCTTTTGTTGAATATTAATTGATCACAATGACATGGATTTATTTCTGGGCTCTCTGTTCTGTTCCATGAATCTATGTGTCTGTTTTGATACCAGTACCAAACTGTTTTGATTATGGTGGCCTTGTACAATAGTTTGATATCAGGTATTGTGATCCCCTCCTACTGTTCTTCTTTCTCAAGACTGCTGTATCTACTTGGGTCATTTTTTTCCACATAAATTTTTGAAATATTTGTTCTAGGTCTGTGATATATGCCATTGGTATTCTGATAAGGATTTCATTGAATCTATAGATTGCTTTAGGTCATATGGGCATTTTAATGATATTAATTCTTCCAATCCATGAACATGGTACATGCTCCCATTTGTTTGTATCTTCCTTAATTTCTTTCTTCAGTGTTCCATAGTTTTCTGAGTACAGGTCTTTTCCCTCCTTTGTTAAATTTATTCCTAGGTACTTTATTTTTCTTTTTGCTATAGTAAATGGTTTTTTCCCCCTAGTTTCTATTTCTGAATTTTCATTGTTAGTGTACAAAAATGGCTTTGATTTCTGAATATGGGCTTTGTATACTGTTATTTTGCCAAAATATTTCACCTAATCATTTATTAGGTCAAGTAGTTTTTGGTGGAGATATTAGTGTTCTCTACGTACGCTATCATGTCTTCTGCAAATAATGACAGCTTTACTTCCTGCTTTCCACTTTGGGTGCCTTTTATTTCTTTTTCTTGACTGATCACTGTGCCTAGGATTTTCAATATTGTGTGGATTAAAGGTGGTGAAGCAGACACCCTTGTCTTGTTCCTGATTTTAGGGGGAAAGCTTTTAGTTTTTTCCTGTTGAGTATGATGTTGACTGTAGATCTCTCATATACAGCCTTTATTGTGTTTGAAGTGTGCTTCCTCTATTCCCATTTTGCTCAGTGTTTTATAATAAATGGGTGCTGGACTTTATCAAATGCTTTTTCAGCATCTATTGATAAGATCATGTGATTCTTGTCTTTCATTTTGTTTACCTGGTGTATTACATTTATTGATTCACAAATATTGTAACATCCTTGCATTTCTGGGATGAATCCCACTTAATCATGGTGTAGGATCTTTTTAATGGATTACTGGATCCAGACTGCCAATATTTTACTGAGGTTTTTAGCACCTTTATTCATCAGAGATATTGACCTGTAGTTTTGTTTTGTTTTTTTTCTTTGTTGTGTCTGCCTGATTTTGGAATTAAGATAATACTGGCCTTGTAAAAAGAGTTGAGGAATCTTCCCTCTTCTTGAATTTTCTGGAATAGTTTAAGAAGGTTAGGAGTTAGATCTTTAAATGTGTGGTAAAATTTGCCTGTGAAATTGTCTGGTACAGGGCTTTTGGGTGCCAGGAGTTTTTTGATTACTATTTCAATTTCACTCGTTGTTAGCAGTCTATTCAGGCTTTCTGGTTCTTCATGATTCAGTTTTGGAAGATTGTATATCTCTAGAAATTTGTCTGTTTCACCCGGGTTGTCAAATTTCCTTTGTATTTCTGTCTTATCAATTGTAACCCCTCCTCTTTCATTTCTGGTTTTATTTATTTAAGACCTCTCTCTTTTTTTCTTGATGAGTCTGGTTAAAGACTTGTCAGTTTTGTTTATCTTTGATTGTTACAGTGGCCATACAGAAGCAGATAAGGGGGTTGGGCTCACCTGTCTGTGAGCGGATCCCCTGGCTGTCCAGTCCCCAGTCACTCTCTCACAGGAGACTCAGACCCAGACTCCCATTTGCAGAGTCTCCTACACACTAGCCATGCTGGGTTGAGTCCCACAATCCCTTCAGCATGACTCTATCCTTCTGAGTTCTCTGCTGGCAGAGCTGCACGTGCACTTGAGCACCAGGTCCCTGCCAAACCTCAAGTCTCTCCTCTGCTCCTCTTTTAAAAGAGCTTCTGTGTGGCGCCCACACTGCAGCACCAAATCTTGGGGGGCTTGCTCTCCACGTGCTCCCCCTCCCCACAAAACACAAAGTCTCTTTCGGTCAGGGCTGGCCGCAGCCTGCCAGAGCCTCCAACAGTTTTAAAGTTTCTCTCTGGATCCCTCCCGGATGGTTCTGGGAAGATTCTCGTAGTGATACTGTAACACAGCGCAGTGGTGTGGAGCTCTCCCCACACTCTCCAGTGATTCTCAGGCTCGGGCGGGTCTTATCCCACTGCACTATTTCTGCTGCCAGCACCTCCCCTGTTGTCTCTCTTCACCCCTAGAGCTCATAGCTCCTGAGCCAATCCATAGCCACCCTGAATCCATGCGGCCAGAAGGGCTGGGCTGGGCTGGGCAGCAGCAGCAGTTGCCCCGCTAGGAGAGGCCTAGGCCGCCTGCTCACAGGTCCCCTCTTGCCCACACATGCACACTCCCTGGACTCTCATCTACATATGCACTCACTCTCACATGCTCTCACTCAGTCCCTGCTGAATTTTTCAGTTGATTGTTATGTGGTTTAGCTACAAGACGGGTCTGGGCCTGGGAGCAAGTAGACCAGAGCTTCCAGCTACTCTGCAGGAACCTCTCATCAACATGACAACCTTCTAATAAAGTCTAAAAGCAACAAAACTGTGTTAGAGATGCATATGCTCATGACAAAATGATATTAAAAAGTATATAGCATACATATATATGTATGTACATAGGTAGTTATATATATCTCTATATATAGTCTTATAGATATTTAAAACATTTATTCATTACTTTTACAATTCAGTATTTCATAGCAAATTTATAGAGTTGTGCTACTATCACCACAATCCAGTTTTACAACATTTTCATCACCACTCAAAATAAAAATTCCTTGAGTCTGTTCTCTGACCAGTTTCACTCATTCTTACCCCCAGCCCAAATACCCACTGGTGTGCTTTCTGTTTCTATAAAAATGCATTTTCTGGACATTTCATATATACAGAATCATACTATGTGTGCTCTTTTGTGCCTGGCTTTCATTTACCATATTTTTAAAGGTTTATTCATGTTGTACTATGTCTCAGTATTTTGTTCCTTTTTATTGCTGAACTATACTCCACTGCATTGCTATACCACAGTTCCTGTATCCATTAAGCATTTCATGGGTATTTGGTTTGTTTAGGCTACTATGAATAATGCTATTACCATTTGGGTACAATTCTCTATATAGACTATTATCTTTATTTCTCTTCAGAAGATTCCTGATAATAGAATTATTGGGCTACATGATAAATTTTTTTAACTTTGTAAGTAATTACCAAAAAATTTTCCAATGTTACTATGCCATTTTATTTTTCCACCCTTGGTTATAAGGTTTCTGTTTTTCAGCATCTTGATATTGACTGACTTTCTGATTATGCTAATTCTAGTGAATGTGAAGTGCTATTTAATTGTCGTTGTAATTTATCTCATTACTAATGAAGTTGACCATTTTTATGTTTATTAGTCACTTGTGTCTTCTTCCCTGAAGTGTCTTTTCAAGACTTTTGATCAATTTTAATTGTATCGATTTTTCCTATTACTGAATTTAAAAAATTCAATTACATATTTGGAATACAAGTATTTTATTGTATTTAGGGTTTGCAAATATTTTCTCCACATTTTTCTTTTTAATGGTTTCTGTTTAATTGTAGCATTTTTTATTTTAGTGAATTTCATTTTTTTCATTTTTACAGCTGTGCTTTTGGTGCCATAGCTAAGAACTCTTTGCTTAACCCAAAGTCAGAACAATTTTTTCTAGGTTTTCTTCTGGAACTTTATAGTTTTAAAGCTTACATTTAATCCATTTTAGTTAATTTTTGTGTATAATGTAGTAAGGGTTTCAGTTTTGTGTGTGTTTGCATAACCAATTATCCCTCAACCATTTGCTAATCAGATTTACATATAGATTTAGTTTTAGTTTTAGATTCAGGATAGAGGTTCTCTCACGTGGGAGGAATAAGAGGAGAGGAAGGCAGGATATTACATAAGATATGCAAGTTACTATCACTGTCCTAGTTTCATTGTTCACGAGCGTTTATGATATGACAAACACAAACAAATAAGCAAAACATAGCTCCATTTACCAATGATTAAGATTATGTTTAGAATTAGAGATGTTACTAAGTCCAAGTATTTGTACCTGAAGTCCAATATAAGTTTTTTTAAATGCAGATAATGATGCCTAATTGGTTGAGCCTAATTGGATGCCTAATTGAGTTGCTTTAAGGATCAGAAAACTGCACGTGTATAAAGTGCTTGATATGTGGTACATGCTCAACCCACAGAAGCTCTCCTGGTTATTATGAGACTATATTAAAGTGGTGAAGGAGGAAGAGGACTCATTTCAGAATAAAAAGCCACATAATTTGCTGGATTTAGGTTAGCCACAGAAAGAAGGCTTTTAAAAGGTACATCATCAATAAAACTGTCTTTCTGTTTATTCCTGAGAATCCTTTATATGCTCATAGATCTTGTTGACCTGACTGTCTAAAATAATGAAAAGAAAAACTATGATTTTCATCTCTGCCTTGATGAAATACTGGTTCAGAAAATAACAAAGCCCAGGTCAAAGTGATTCAGGAAAATTTACTGTTACAAACAAGCGAAAGACTTCCCTACCTCCAAGAGCTTTGCTTTCTAAAGCCGTCTCTGTCACGCACATGCAATCTGTCACCTGATGCAGCTGATACAGCCGTTCTATCCACGAATCCAAACGGGGGGGACATAAAAATCTCTCTGCCTTTCAATACCTTTTGAGGAAGGTAAAGTCATGTTTATACATGCAAACAGGTAACTATATAATAGAGCTGAGGGTACCTGGGAGTAAAACATACAAGATCATTAGGATTCTAAATCCCCTTCCTTTTTGAGCCTAGCAACTGAAAAGAATTTTGTGAACAGGCCAGACATTGTGCTGTGACAAGCTAAAACTTTACTGATGATTCGAAAGGCACAGAGATGATGATTTAGTTTCTAATGTGAGCAAAAACTAAAATTACCTGCCTATTAATTATCACGAGGCACACTGAGAAACTCTTAGAAACTTGGATTCCTGACTCATTAATAAAAGTCAGAGTATAAGCTAACTTACTAGAGAAACTAAGGAATAAAAATATGTTTGTCCCAACACCAGGAAAGGCAATAACTTAGAAGACTAGTACTCCAAAAACAAACAAACAAAAAAACAGTACTAGATATCCAAACACTGCCCCTACAACTCATTTTGACTATATTCCAAAGAGGCTGGGCCAGTGAGGGCGTGGCAGACAACCATCCCTGATCTCTGCTGTTCATGTCATGTGTTTCATTTTCTTCTCCCACTCCCACCACACAGCATTTTTGTCAACTTTTACCCCCAATTATCTCCCTCTTGTGTGTTTTCTGTACCAATTAACACAGGATCCCAAGTACCCAAGGAAGAAATCTGCGAGTCCCACTGCATCATCCCACAGCCTCTTAAGCATCTGATCAGTTCTAAAATTCTACTGACGCTACCTACTGTTTTTTGTATCTGTTCATTCATCATCCCCACTGCTACCTTTTTCAGGCCTCATCATTTCTTGCCCGAACTACTACAACTGTGTCTTAGGCTCCTTGCCGATGTGTTTACCCCCTTCAGTCTATTCTCCAAAATCAGCCAATGAACTCGCTGAAGTGAACATCAGAACTTTGGTGACTCCCCGATGATAAAATAATAACGTTTAAATTGCATGGCGTAGGCACAGCATTCACAAGCCTGTGTGAGTCAGCTCCTGCTTCATTCCCCAACCTCGCCTCTTTCCTTAGCCCTCCTTGGGCTTTTCATTTCAGTCTGTCTCAGTCCATCAACACTGGCCTGGAAAAGAAAATGGACCAATTGATTTTAAAAATTATATTTAACCCCTCATATCCAAAATATTATCATTTCGGATCAAGAAAGTGTGGTATACACACATACATACACACACATGCATGTGTAGTGGAATATTATTCAGCCACGAGAAAGAAGGAAATCCTGCCATTTGCAACAGCATGGATGGACCTTGAGGGCATTATGCCCAGTGAATTAAGTTAAAGACAGAAAGACAAAATTGTATGATGTCATTTATTTGTGGAATCTAAAAAGTCAAACTCATAAATGAAAACAGAGAGCAAATAGTGGTTACCAGAAACTGGGGGTAAGAAAATTGGGGAAATGTTAAGGGTACAAACGTGCAACCAGTAGGTCAATAAATTTTGGATAGCTTATGCACAGCATAGTGATTATAGACAATAATATGTATTGTTGCTGAGAGAGATCTTAAGTTCCCACTGCGAAGAAAATTGTAATTATAGGAGTGACAGAGATATTAACTAACACTATGGTAGCAAATTGCAATATATAAATGTATCAAATCAACATGGCGTACGTCTTCAACTTTCACAAATGCTCTATGTCAATTATATCTCAGGAAAAAAATATCATTTCAATGTGACATTAGCCACATTTCAAGTGTTCAATAGTCACATACGGCAATGGCTACCAAATCAGTCAGTGCAGGACTAAGGTACTTGGGATTTCTCCAGTCTTGCCTGTGCCTACATGGCTTTGGAATTTTCCATAACCTCCACCTTGGGCTGGAGCTCCCTCCTTCCTTATTCACATCCCACTACCCCACAGTGATCATTGTCTCTTTATTATTGCGCCCTTCCTGACTCACTTCCTTCTAATTCTCTCTCTTTCATACATTCCCAAAGAATCCTGAGCTTTCCTCAGCAAGGAAGGTTTGGGGTTTGTTTGTTTTAAACAGTGTCACAGATATCTCAAAATGTCCAGCAATCAGCCAAGTATTTGACACATAGTAAATTAAATAGACATTAACGTTGCTTGCCTGGCCATAATTCCTGCCTTCCTCAGGTATCTACCCCACTTTATGTGTCTCATGCGACTCAAAGGTTGTGGAGCCCATTGCAGCTCTAAGGTCAATCAGCACATGGTATTATCCCAGGGAGTGTTATTGGTCCAGGATGGGCATGTGACCAAACTTAGTTCAATCAGACTGAAGGGAAAGAAACTGAGTTAAGGCTTTTGCTTTTTTCCCCACAGTCTGTGACCAAGAAAGTGTGCTGCCCCTGTTCCTGCAGGTAGTCTTCTTATGAGGAGCCCTCCAACAGAGCAAAGACAGGGAGAAGCATGGAGCCACTAAGTAGCCAGGTTTTGAAGTCTGGACTGAGTCTGGATTTCAGAGCGTAATTTTTAATGCCAGTTTGAATGAATCTTCCCTTTTTACCCTGTAGCCTAAAGTATATAATAAATCTCTTGGTATGTTAAATCAGTGTCTACTATGTGCCAGACATTGTTCTAGACATTTTATAAATGATATCTCCTTTTCAAAAACTCATATAAGCTTGATATTATCAGTGTGTTTCAAATTTTATGTCTGTCTTGTTAAAAATCATTCCAAAGATAACATCTTTTTACACTGACTAGGGCATTTATTTTTCTTCTACCATCCCCGAGGTGGGACGCCTTCTCAGTATCTGATCCCTGGGACTTCAGATTGCTGGAATCATGGACCGTGGGGTGTTCCCATTCTTCACCTTTCTGCTGGGAGTGTTTACTTCAGTTCCATAGTCATTCCACCATTGTGTATAGACATTGGATAGTAAATCATTTGTCTCTTTATTTTTTACACCATCAAGCCAACCGAATGTGACTGAAAGGACCATACATGACCCAGTGATACCGGACTTTGACAAAACAGACTTTGGGTTCCTTCTTAGGCAGGAAATGAGAGTAGGGAATGTTCTACATGTGAAAACATACCTGAGATGGGTATTGATGAGCTGTGTCAGGGACCAAGCTAAGTCTTCACAGAATCCCTTTCATTCTCTTATCTCTAGGCCCCTCACTTACAGTTAGATTGGGGGTCATATGACTAAATCTAACTAAAAGAATATGACTGTATGTAACATACAAGGTTTGTCCAGAAAAAGTCCAGCCATTGTTAAATAATGAGGACAGTTTGTACAATATCAATGTAACTTGGCAGCCCAGGAGAGTGGACTGTAATGCACATGCGTGAACAATAACAACTTCACTGTACTAGTCAGAGGGGGTGGTAGACACAGCAAAGTGAGCATGTGTACTGTGTGGCTGTTGCATTCAAAACGATTGAGCAAGTAGAGCAACAGATCTGCATCAAATTTTGCATTAAGCTTGAACATTCCTCTGCAGAAACTATTCAGATGATTCAGAAGGCTGAAGCTATGGGCAACTGGTGATTGGCAGCTTCATTACAACAACACACCCACTCATGCATCATATCTCCTGCAGTGTTTTTGGGTGAAACATCAAATCAGCCAGGTGACTCAGCCCTCCTACAGCCCCGATTTGGTGCCCTGCAACTTCTTGCTTTTCCCAAAACTAAAATCACCTTTGAAAGGGAAGGGACTTCAGATTTTCAATCAGATTCAGGACAATATGATAAGACAGCTGATGGCAATTGGGAGAATTGTGTGAGGTCCAAAGGTGCGTACTTTGAAGGGGACTGAGGTGTATTGTCCTATGTACAATGTTTTTTGTATCTTGTATCTTCTTCAATAAATGTCTCTATTTTCATATTACATGGCTGGATACCTTCTGGAACAGACCTTGTACACCACTTCAGGTCTGGTCTTTGCAATAATCTGATGTGATAATCGACATTCTTCTATGAAGGTCTGCAATAAAAATTGTGCCATCATGAAATAGAAGAAGTCAGAATCCCCAGGGTAATCCTTGGAGATTACAACCTACATCAGGCTAAAACATGAACCAGAAAGGAGCTCTTCTTATTTTAAGCTACTAAGATTTTTATGGTGTTTTCTTAAAGCAACTGGTGTTACTTATGCTGACTAAATAGTACTCAATAAATGTTTGCTGAGTGAGGGAACTAGACTAGTGTATGGTATCATTTCCCTTAATGGTATGTCCATAGCAACTTCTACCAAGACAAAAATATAAAATAAATAGAGTAAAATTTAACTGTATACCCTATGAGTCTATAGCATCTGTACGTGAATTATTTACTACTACATGCTCAGCTCTCAGCACATGCCTGGTATAAAATATGTGCTTAATAAACGCTTATTACCACTTTTCTTAAAAGGGACTTATTAGCTTAGTAAAGGCATAAAGTTTCACAGAGTTGTCTATAAACCTGATTTTACACAGAGATACATATTTTCTAGAATTATAGTTAATTTTATTTTTCCCTTTATATTTTTGTTTTTCAACTTATGTCCATTAGTCATTATTTCATTATAATCAGAAAAAATACAAGTTAATTTTAAGATGTTATAAATAAAGTTGGACATTTTATAAAGAAGTAAAAACATGGCATTAAATTAAGATTTTAAGTAACAAACAAATACAAGAAAAACAAAGAAATGCATTCAGAAGCGGTAACTATAACAATGGTCATTATGAAAGAATCCTGTTGGGAAGCAATTCAAAAAAATGGTAACAAAAGATACAATTACAAGAAAAATCAGCCTCAAGTTTCTATTCTCTGTCTTACTGTATACAAAAATAAAATGTTATGAGTTATTTCAGCTTCTGGAAGGGTAGTTTCCATCACCTAGGAGTGGAACACTAACACTGTGATCCTTAGCGTACTACAGTATAATACACAGAAGTTTTTGACCAAAAACAGGAATAAAGAAGGCTACAGTGTCTATTTTGAGATTTGGAGAAGTAATCAGAAAATAAGAAGCAAGGGGAGCTAGAAACTGGGAAAGAATGAGGGATATGGTAGATCAGACCTCACACGTGCTTTGATTTAGCATCTTGTTCAACCACTTAGCTACTCATTCCCTAAGGAGTATTTATCTTTAAGTTTTGTGGAAAGAGTATAAATTGCACATAGGAATTAATTAATTTAATGCTTCAGTGTTCTACCTAACCAGATTATAAATCAGTGGCTTAGGTGGTATCTCTTATAATCATGACATCCCTAAGAGGTAAATTTGTAGATTAGGTTACTGATTAAATGTGGGGAGGGAGAGAGGCATAAAATCATAGGGATTGACTGCCAGGGTTTGGCATGAGCAATTGAGTGGCTAATGGTGTCATTTATTGTGGCAGCCCACACAGCCTAATGCAAATAGGAATCACCTGGGAAGCTTTTAACTATTTCGATTCCCTGGCCCACTCCCTGAAATTCTGGCTCAGTAGATTATGAAAGGAGCCCAAGGATTCCAGTCATTTTCAAAGCATCCCTTCATAATTCTGATGCAGATGGTTTGGATGTTTATACTTTCTGGGGTATTTATAATTAGAGGAGCACCCTAAAAGAGAAACAGAATTAGGGAAAAGTTTTTAGGTTTTAAGGGCAGAGAAGAATGTCCTGCTGATGTGAGTCTGAATAAATATGTTTCTATCTGCCCTCTAACTTAACCCTGAAGAAAAATAAACATTGAAAAGTACTCGGCCTGGACATTAAAAATTCCTAAACCATTACAATACAGGTAGCTCTAAGAATCCAGAAACTGCGTGGACTCAAAGTCCACCCTCAAAAGGCTATTTTTTCCAAGTCCTGGGAAAGAAGGGAGTAGATAGATTAAACATAAGAAAATAAAACAAAAAGTCCAATGTTCGTGAGCACTGTCAATATCCATTTGCAATCCAGACATTATTATATCTTCTCTATGCACTTTATAATATTTTCTGTTTGTTAAACCCCTAGCATGAGATCATGCTTACAAAGAATGACAGACAGTGCTGTGCTGGAGAGAGGAGGAGAGCGACACCCAGAGGGAAAAGTACGTAGTGATGAACAGCCCTAGAAAGATTGCCCAGCAAATAAGGTAAAGAGTTTACGATGATTGACAACTTGAAGCACAGACAGTGGAACTAAACTCAATTTAAATTAACCTAGCCTCTAGGAACTAGGACAGGGGCTAGTTCCTGCTGCAGAAATTGGCCATAGCAGAAGGCAGAGCCTGTTGTTAATGCCATTATCAGCTGGTTTTAAGAGTTTGGGGAGATAAAGGTTAATCCTTTCATTTCAGACCGGTATCCTTTAAAAGAACTGTAAAATCCCGTTTTTAAATATCCGTATGGGCGCAAGTCAGTCACTCCTTAATTGCCAGGTAAGTATAAACTTGGCAATTTTCTCAATTTAAGGGAATGCTAGGAATTATTAAAAGCCATACAAGAGATGGTGGTCTCCCTCTCTGGGAATTTTTGTCTTTCAGAAAAATTGAGCAAATTATGAGGCATTATTAATAGCCACCAAGGAGAATAATTTTGAATAAAATTCAAAGAATATATCTATAATGACTTCATACTCAGTAATTTCTTACCAATTTCTCTTTTAATGGCTCAATACAATTCCATTGCTTTTGATATTCAAAGGTTTCATTAACATATTCTTACCTTCATTGAATTCTAAAATGAAAACGTAAGGTTGAATGGCATCCAAGAAAAGAAGCATTTTATATATTTCAGCTAACCAGCAACTTGGTGCAGAACTCTGTTTGTGTTTAATATATCTGTATGTCAAAATTCTATTTTCAAAATTATACATTTTAGTTGTTTTTTCTCATATTAGTAGACTAGGTAATGGATTACACCTCTTATTAAAGTGGCCCTAAAAATATACATTATTTTTTAAAAGTGCATGTCAAGTGGCAGATTTAAATAATAAAAATAAAATGATTGGAATTTTCACTTACACCTGAAAGATCAGGAAATTGCTGTTTTAATGCATTTAAATGAAATAAAAACACTGATTCATTGGGGAGCAGGTTGCTACATAATTTGCTTACAGTATTTGGCATTCGCATACTCATTAGTACATGAAACATTTTATGGAGATGTGTAAACTCCCTGGGCAGAGGTCCATTTTTCAAATTTAGTTTCTCTGAAATGACGAAATTGTTGAGGGCAGAAAGCTGTTAAAATAAAGGAACCGACTTCGGAGACAGCCACCTGTGGGGTAAGCGTGGATTCTGGAGGATTTTCAAGAGCCAACTCAATAAGACACCAAACTGTGCATAACATACTGTGAAGACCTACAGAGTTTAAACCATGAGAGGAAGAAGCTTTAAGCAGGGAGCAAATGAGTTTAATATGAAAAGTCCATTGGACACCACAGAAGAAAACAAGTGTTGGGCAGGGAAGATTACAGGTGTGGGTTTTGAACCTGCAAGGCTGATGTGGGCATTGCGCCCTTGCTCAGGAGTGCTAAACTGGAGCTCCCCCCGACCCCAGATTGTACACATGGCCATGCTTTGCTGCTCACACGTACATAATCATTTAATCAGCAGAAAATTTTATCAAATATATGTATTGCTACCTCATCTTTTTTTTCCTTTTCATTTGCATGAGATATCTTTTTCCATCCCTTTAAGTCAGTGTGTGTCTTTCACTCTGAGGTGGGTCTCTTGGAGACAGCATATATGGCTCTTGGGTTCTTATCCATTCAGCTATCCTATGTCTTTTGATTGGAGCATGTAAGCCATTTACATTTAAAGTGATTATTGACAGATACATATTTTTGGCATTTTATAGTTTAACTATTTTCCTTTTTTTTCTTTTTCTTCTTCTTCTTAAAGCAAACCCTTTACCATTTGTTGCAATACTGGTTTGGTGTTAACAAACTCCTTTAGCTTTTTTTTGTCTGGGAAGCTCTTTATTTCTCCTTCAATTTTGAATGATAGCTTTGCTAGGTAAAGTAGCCTTGGTTGTAGGTCCTTGCTTTTCACCACCTTGAAAATTTCATGCCTCTCCCTTGCGGTCTGAAATGTGTTGGCTGAGAAATCAGCTGATGGTCTAATGTCACCTCCTTTGTAGGTAACTAACTGCTTTTCTCTTCAAGTTTTTAAGGTTTTCTCTTTGTCTTTAAGCCTGGCCATTTAAATTATGATGTGTCTTGGTGTGGGCCTCTTTGGGTCCATCTTGTTTGGGACTCTGCACTTCCTGGATTTGTGCATCTTTTTTTCTTCACCAGGTTAGGGAAGTTCTTAGTCATTTGGTTATTTCTTCAAGTAGGGTCCCAATCCCTTGCGCACTCTCTTCTCCTGTTATTCCCATGATGTGAACGTGTTATGCTTTATGTTGTCCCAAAGTTTTCTTAAACTCTCATTTTTTATTCTTTTTTCTTTTTGCTGCTCTTTTTTTTCTACCTTGTCTTCCAAATCACTGATTTGATTAACTGCTTCATCAAATCTACTGTTTATTCCTTCCAGTGTATTATTTACTTCCGATATCACATTCTTTGTTTCTGACTGGTCCTTTTTTACGGTTTCTATGCCTTTTATCATGCCATTGACTATCCTTATAATCACTATGCTAAACTCTATAGCTGATAAATTGTTAGCCTCCATTTCATTTAGTTCTCCTTCTGGAGAATTCTCTTTTTCTTTCATTCAGGGCCTGTTTCTCCTCAGACGAGGGAAACAAAAGAAATAAATAAACACATGGGACTACATCAAACTAAAAAGTTTTTGCACAGCAAAAGAAACTATCAACAAAATAAAAATATAACCCACTGAATGAGAGAACATGTTCACCAACACACCTAGTAAGGGGTTAATATCTAAAATTTATAAAGAACTTAAAATATTCAACACCAGAAAAACAAACAATCCAATTAAAATATTAGCAAAGGACCTAGATAGACACTTCTCCAAAGAGGACATACAGATGGCCAATAGACATATAAAAAGATGCTCAATGTTACTAATCATCACAGAAATACAAATTAAAACCACAATGAGATATCACCTCACAAAAATCAGAATGGTTATCATCAATAAATCAACAAAAATGTCTTGGCGAGGATGTGGGGAGAGAGAACCCTTTTGCATTGTTGGTGGAAATGCAGGCTGGTGCAGCCACTGTGTAAAGCAGTATGAACATACCTCAAAAAAATCAAAAAGGGAAATGCCTTATTATCCAGCAATTCCACTTCTTGGGATTTATCTGAAGAAATCTAAAACACTACTTCAAAAGGATATATGCACCCCTATGTTCATCGCAGCATTATTTACAATCGCCAAGATATGGAAGCAGCCCAAGTGCCCATCAGTAGATAAGTGGGTAAAACAACTATGGGACATACACACAGTGGAATACTGTTTGCCTATAAAAAAGGAGAAAATTTTACCCTTTGGGACAGCATAAATGAACCTGAAGAACATTATGCTAACTGAAATAAGCCAGTCAAAGACAAATACTATATGATTTCACTCACGTGTTAAACCTAATGAGCAACTGAACTATCTAGGAAAATAGAGACAGACTTACAGATAGAGAGCAGTTGACAGCCCTGGTTAGGTGGGTGGTTAGGGGGTACAGGGATCAGGCAAAAAGGAAAAAGGACTCATGGATATAAACAACAGTGTGGTGATTGCCAGGGGCAGGGAGACAGGATAAGGGGGGGGGTAAATGGTAATTGGAAAAACTGCAATAGTAAATACATAAATTTTTAAAAAGAAAGAAAACTTTAGGCAATTTGTGGAACCATTTTGTTTTTGTTTGATTCACAAATTTACTTAAGACTTTAGATTTGAGATAAGACTCACAGTGGCTATTGCTTTGGATCAAACCACCTATGTAAGAAATGGAAGAGATGAGGTTTGAACTCAGTTCCAATTGACAGTGGGGATGGAATCCCCGCAATTCCAGCGTCCTGGCCTCGGTTACTTCTATTCATCAAAAGAGTAAATATTTATAAAGTTATCTAACTGCGCTTCATGTTGGATGCAACACAGCAATCGTGCTTGTTGATTTTTGTTTTATTGTCAATCTTTTAAATTGTAATCCACGCCTATGAGATTCAGATTAAATAATTTATAAAGTTATTTCTGATAACTGGGGAAACATGCAAATCAGGGTCCCCCATCTTTTGTAATATTTAAAAATGCCACGAGATAATCTTCTCATAAAAAGGTAATCTCCAAAATACCAGAACTCACTCTTCGCTCCTTTGTCATCCCATCAATTTATGCTCTTGCTTTGCTAACTCCTTCAAAAATGGTCATAGCAATTCTGCTAATAATTGTATAAATCACTTATACACTTATTTTGAGCAGATGGAATGGGTCAGAATACCAATCATCTATCATAACAATAGCAATCTGTCCAAAAAAACTCAGTAAGCATTTTTTCCTTACGAGAAGGCATAAATCAGCCAATTTAAACTCAGCTTAAATGGGCATCTCTGCCTTCGAGCCATGGGTCTAAGTTTGACTGGAACACTTATTTGGCTAGGTTGTTTGTTTTCAGATGTGTGAAAATATTGCAGTGCCTCACAAAATAAAAATTAAAACGTGACCAAGAGCAATGTGGACTTGGTGGGAGAAAAGGTGGGGAGACACAGGAGAGTGCAGATTTCCTTTTCTGTTACAGCAGGGACAGGGAAAGATAAAACCTCGCTTTACATTCCAATATGTAGTTTTCTCCTTTTCTGAATAGATCCACATGGCCATCTGCCTGAGGCGGAGGACAGTCATTCACCCACTACTACTGTGGCCAAGGCCCTGCCACCACCCTGAACCCCCACGGGTAATCACACCTGCCAGGCTCAGGGAGGCTACTACACTTTCTGACTAATTCTCTCACGAGGTCAAATATTTCAGGCCCAAGCTTCTTTAGCCTCCTCATTGCAAGTGTGCTTTACAGGGAAGCCCAGCAATTTATGGCACCAGCCGAAAGGGAAAGCTTTCACCGAAACACACACACACACACACACACACACACACACACGTACACATGACAACGACAGCAACAATAAACCATTGTATCAAAGAAAGTTTTTATGTTCAGCTTTTAAATCTGGTTTTGAGTATAAGATTAGAGTGACAATAAACTTTAATAGAATAGCCAGGCGATAGATAAGAAATTATGTGTATCTTCGGGTTTATATCGTTCCCTTAAAATAGCTCACACAGTACCATTTATTGAGATTAAAGTTAATATCTGTGTGATGTTACGTTTCATTTCTGTCTTTTATTATCACTTAGTTTTTTTTCTACCTATTAGGTACATGGTTCCATCCAGTCTGAAGAGTGATTAACAACTTTTCTGGAACTTCATGTTGAGTTTTATGTTTTGTGATTCTATAGAGGGATCTGTGTGTGTGTGTGCGCATGCGCACCTGCATTTCAACAGCTGATCTCAGTTGTTAAGGAAGGAATTGTATCTTTTTTAGAAATACTCATATACTTGGCTATTAGGTAATAAGTAAATTGTTTTGTATGCAAAAGAACGTGAACTTGGGGAGGGAGAGAATAAAATGAGAACAGGAAAGAGAAGAGGGAGCAGCATGGAGGAAGCCAGAGCTTAAGTGATGGAACAGATGGGCACTTTTAAAAATAAGAGAACTGACGTTAAACTTCTAGTTGTTTGCCTTTCTGTTAGATCAATTTTTTCATTTTCTCCAAATCTTTGGTAAAGTGTTTTACACATACCAATGTGTTCTGTGAGTGCTTTTGCTCATTGATTCTCTTCTCATCAGCTTTGTCAAAATTAAGAAAAACCAACAAATCCCATACCCAGAACCATGTGGAACAGGAGAGGAGCAAGGAAATGTTCTCTTAGCAGCACTAAGCTAATTTGGTTCACCAGCTAGAGATGGTCATGAGAAAATAGTCCCCCTTCTCCCTCCACTGTATGACTTTTATACACTCACAAATATACAGAACTTGGTAGCAGGCTTTTAGTAGTAAGATTAGTTTTCCTTAGGTTGAGAATTCCTAAAGAAAAGGAAAAATATAAGGATTCATACATCCAAGCTACATTTGTCATTGATTGTCATTTAATTCTGTATATTGCTTTATAAATAACTAAGGCTGAGAATCTTTAAGAGGAGGAAGAGAATGCTTCCAAGGATAATGGTGAATAAGCTCCATTCTTAGGGCTCCTGTAAGGCCAGGGTGTTAAATCCTAACACAAGGAGACTTTAGCTGGGAATCAAGCACTCAGGTGATGGCAAAGATGTTTGAAGTGAAAAGAAGAGGCAGGAGGGGACCTGTGTCTGTGCCTACAGTGACCTGGGGTAGAAGTCGGGAATGGCCTAGGGGGTACAACATGCCCAAGATGCATGTCAGGTGGACAGTGGCATGTCACTCAAATACGTGTGGGAGGCCTGCCTTTCAGGTGGTCTCACCAACTCCAGGTTTGTTTTCCCGTAGTGTTAAAAAATGTGAATAAATTAAATAAATTCTTCCTCCTTCCAAAAAATAAATTAGTGGTTGTTTGATTCAAACTCCTACTTAACGTGCATAGGTTTTGTTTGTATGTTTCTGACAGTGTGAAAATAAAAGGGTCTGCAAGGCCTCCTGACTGTGTGTACTCAGTGGCCTCTTCTACGACGCAGCAGACAGCGGGGCTGATAGTACCTTCAGTGCTTTATTTACTGCCCGGCTTCTTCAGGCTTGGCTCCCTGGGGCCCCAGGAAATTCCTGTTTTGAAAACTCTGAGTCAAAACCCTGTCTTAGCCAACCGGAACTCATCCGAGGGCCTCAAAGTCTGTGTTTGTAGGAAGGGTCCAAAGGGGAAGGATATTTTAAAACAGCCAAACTTGACTGTGGTCAGCAATATCCATGAAAGATTTTTGTAGTTGAAGTGTTGGCTTTCATTCTTTTAAAACAAACTTTCCCTGGACTCCTCTCAAACATTCTGACTCAGAATATCTAGGAGTGGGGTCCAGCAATCCGGATCTATGGAAGCTCTCCATATGATTCCGACTATTTCCAGGTACGGGAATCATATCTTGGAACATTCTTAGCCATTGACATTTCACAACAGTCCTCCTAGGAAAGAGCCCCAAGGAAGTGGTGATTTTGCAGTATCAGAGCTCACGCAGCAAGAGTTGTGTCAGCTCTGCTTGGGTCCAATCAAAGAGACATTTTCATAATAACCACTGGCTTTTCCAGTGTAACAAATTCATGCCTTAACTGCTCAATGAATGTTTTTTTCAGGATGCGGGTAGAGTCACTTTCAAATTACCATTTACAATCTCATTAAAAACACAGAAGAACGAGTCCTGAGTTCCCCTCTCAGTCCCGATCCCAGTGCCCAGAGAGAGAGATGAGAAAGGAGCGTGCAGCCCGGAGGCGCAAGTTCGTGCAGATCAGAACATGCCAATCGGTGCTGTGGTACCAACTCCTAAAATATCAATGGATTAAAACAGAAAGTATTTGTTTTCTGCTTATGGCTGTTGTGAGTCAACGGGGACCTTGCTTCTCACAGGCACTTACAGACTCAGGCTACGTGAGGGGGAGAAATTCTGAAGACTACTGCCAACACGTACCTTGCTCGCACTCACAACCGATAGGCTAAGCCAGTGGTGTGGCCCCACTGCACCACAAGGAAGCCGGAAATGCAAGCCTAACAGGCTCCCGGAATAAGAAAACCAAAAATACTTGCTGAATGGTAGCAATGATGACTGGAGTTATTGTTCATATTCTTAAAACAATCTGTGCCATAAACCAGGATTCCTGAGTCAGACTAGCCTGAACAAAATATGTCCCTTACGGCTTAATAGTTTTTCACAAGTTTCTTAATTCTCTCGAGTCTGGGTGACCTCATCTATTAAATGAGCATAGTAAAAACACCAGCCTCTGAGGCTTTTGAAATAATTGAATAAGGCAAAAAAATGCAAAGTACTTTTCACATAAAGCACCCTGAATGTTTGCAGATGCTGTTATTCTCAAACAGGAGGAAGTGCGTCTTGCCTCGCAGAAACCGTCGTGATCTGCACAGCCACGCTGGGCTGGACTTGGAGCAGAATGTTTTGCCAGAGCGGGAAC
Organism: Anoura caudifer; assembly: GCA_004027475.1. Taxonomy (NCBI): domain Eukaryota; kingdom Metazoa; phylum Chordata; class Mammalia; order Chiroptera; family Phyllostomidae; genus Anoura; species Anoura caudifer. The sequence goes on along the minus strand of PVKU01007763.1, from coordinate 16,082 downwards.
GAGACACCTCAGTGGGCTGTTATGGCGATGTCTCAAGATTCCTTCCACGGGGATCTCCAGGACGTGAAAACCACACTATCTTTTGGATAATCTCAACTGGAAGGGCAGTTGATTTCCCTTTCCGATGCCGACACTGTGTTAACCCATATAGTTTTCTGTTCTAGGACTCTACAGTTCTCTTCTAAGTTTCTCACCTTTCTCTTCTCATTTGCCTTCCCTCCTTCCCTAACAAATCTGTCAGTGCTTTTCTCCCGCCAATTCTTCACAATCATTGCCTCCACGAAGACCGTGGCTGTACCTCCTCGTTGTGTTTGCTTAGCCTTGCAAAGGAAAACAAAACCTTATTTATCTCTATTCACTCTTCCAGAGAAGGAATGCTCTTTATTCATTTCTATATCTCCAACCCTCTGCTGAACCAGGCTCAAAGCATGCACCCAGGTGTTTGAACAATGGAGGAATGAAGGTGGCTGATTCTTTTATTTAAAACTTTTTTTGATCTTTGAGGCTCTAAAAAAGACCAAAATCATCAATTAAGTAAACCATTAGGTTAAGACAAATTAAGACACGAAATATATAGTTGACTGATTTAACAGAAAATGTCACTTTTAGCTGTCACTTGAGGTCTATGTACTATCTAAATGATGTCTGCAGACTTTTGCCCACATTCAGGCCAAATATATCCCATTGAGTATCTTCAAGTTACTTAACTAGGTCAACAAAGGGATCACAAAAACTGATTAACTTCTTGAATTGAACTTTCAATGCCCCACATGGGTGGCTGATACATTCCTGAGATTTCTTTTCCTGAAATGGAAGCCCTCCAAGTAAAAAAAGAATGAAAATGATGTTGTTATGATCATCAATCCCTGGTCTCAGAGAAGTCACTTAAAAATGAGTGCTGGACAGCAGCCTACAAAAAAGGCACAAGAGAAATGACAAACCATGTGAATCAAGGCAGAACAGATGGCGGGAGCAGCTGTGGCGTGACATCCACACTCAGAATACAGTGTCTCCCTCCCCTACGTAGCTGCATCCGCTCCTGTGACTATGGCGATAGGAGCGGATCAGAGTCCACTCCTTCCCTTTGAAGGTGGTGCACAGTCACCGCCCTTACAGTTTCTCCTCGAAGCAGCTCATAGCCCTGACTGCTTTAGCCTCATTGGGGGTCTGTGGGTGCAAACTCCAACCTCTCTTGTCACCCTTCCTCCTGCAATGAACTGGAGTTAAAACTGGGTACATCTAATTAGATATTTTTAAACATCTGGACATCTGACTTTACATAGGACTCAGCAACTGATTTCTCTAATGAAAATTTTAAAATTACACTTGTTGGTTTTTGAGGGTTTTTTGCTATAAAGCTAATATTCCATCCTATAAAAACTTAGAATATTACAATAAGTATAAAAGTTTAAATTCAAAAATATTGTTAATCATTTATTTTTCTCTTTTCTACGATCACATATGTAATGTCTTATAAATATTTCAGCCTTAAACAATCTCATAAATACATCTTTGATTATTTCTTCCAGTTCGAGTCAAAGGGTTGAACATGTTTGAGACTTTTAATATGTATTGCCTTCCAGAATATTTGTAAAAATATATGTAATCCAAAAGTAGAAGATATATTCATACCACTGCTCTTCAACAGCTTTGAATCTGATATGTATATTACCTTTATCAACTTGGTAGCAACTAATAAAATACCATCACTTTAAGTTCTCTATAATTGCTTTTTTTATAATGGCTAGTTTAGTCTTTTTCTTAAAATTACATGTTTATATGTCTTTCTCTTCTACTGAGTTATAAAAGTTTTGAAATCAGAGGCTACATTATTTTTTCTATTTTTCATCACAGTCTTTGGCACAATCTTATTTATACTGCATGCATTTAATAAATATTAAATAAATGAATTTTGCAAATATACTAGTTCTTAAGTGATCAGCAGCAGAGTCAGAACCGGAATTCCTGAACACCTCCCGTGTATTGGAATAATAACTTTGTGGGCCTTATAAAACCTTTTGACAAGGGCCCTTTGTTTTTTCAGCTTTAAAATGAGCAAAATAATTATACTGCTACTTACAATGTGGAATAGTTATGAAAGTAAACCAGGTAATATGAGTAACAATCATCAGGAAAAAGTCACAATATCATATAAATGTAATAATTATATTTAAAAGAGTTTAGTAGTTGATAATATCCGTTAATAAAAGGTTACACAAAGACATTTCTAAGTTTCAAGCTTCTTCATCTGCCATCTCTAGTCTCTATTATTTGTTCTAGTCTCTGTAACAATGAAGTTTATGAAAAGAAAAAAAATGTAACTGCTGTTATGTGTGTTTGCACTGTTATTAATCATTCCATAAAAAGCGCAATGAAATTTCAAACAGTAAATCAAAATAATGGAAGCAGAATAAGAAATGAAGCCCAAAGGAAAATGTGATTTGAAAAATAAAATGAAACCGAGGTTATACAGAGACATGCACAGGAGAAGGATGCCCACAATTATTAAAACCGTTTACTTTAAGCTTAAACTTTGAATTAAGAGCTTTGTAATAAGCCAGAAGAAAATGGAGAAACTTGATTAGTTACACATTTAAAGTCCAAAAAAACAAAGTTTCTCAGGAAAAAATCACTGTTTTCTGCCCCCTCTGTCAACCCCTACCCCATCTCCCCCACCTCAACTATAACACTTAAATCTAAGAGAAACTTTTTCCCAGGAGCCTGCTGCAAAAGCGAAGTTGTAGACAATATCTTTAATACCCAATTTACTTTACATTGTCAATTTTCATAAAGTTACTCAATTCTACCTGAGAAAATAAGGTCAAAGAGCAATTTCATAAATACAATCCATTAGAAGCTAAGGTATGTAGTCCAAGTAACCAGTTTTCCAACAAATTGGTTTGGTTTTGGAGTAAAACTTCAGATGATCTAAACAAGTTCTAAGCATGTTGCAAAATCCAATGGGCTTTTGCTCCCCAAAGTCCAACTGAGAAGATCTGGGTGGGCACCAGGAGTCCGTGGTTTTTAAAAGCTTTCCGGAGAAGCCTCGTGAACATCTCTGAGAGCGACAGCCTCACAGAAATGAATGGATTGCCTATCCTTAAGGAATTTTGGATAAATATTTTCATACACAGTTATAATTCCTGCTGTCTGTATTAGCTCAATATCTTCAATTAATATCAATATTCTTAAACGAGGGCTCTGTGGGAACACAAATAATATATAAGGTAGGTAAACATGGAGAGAAGGTTACAAAGTCAAAACAGAAGAGGTCATGGAATAGATTAAAAAATACTGCGACAGAAGAAATTATCTGTTGGGACCTCTGTTATGCTATCCAATGTTACGTGTGAGGAAAGGAGGTTAGGTGACGTCGGGTTCACAGAACGTACCAAGCCTGGCTACTGGGAGAGAAGGCAGTGACAGGAGGTCATGGAAATGGAACAGGATGATATGGCTCATGTCGAGCAGAAGCCACATGCCTGGGAAAGCAGAAGACTTGTCCAAAAGTGGCTACCCAAAACGGCGCGGATGGGGCAGGGACTTCGGACAACTTCCATGTCCAGCACTATTTTTAATTCCCAGTTCTGGACCAGCTGCACCTGCTCCCGCCCCCAGGCCTTGCTCGCAGATGCTGCTGAGCCTCGTTCTGCCTCAGGGGTCACTTCCCTGGAAGACCCCAGTAGAACTGACCGGCGGGCTTCTCAGGGTTAGTGTTGTCCCTGGACCCCTCGGTATCTTTCTTCTCTTTCCATTACCCGATCTTTCCTCAATCATCACACGTCTAAAGCGATGACCAGAACCCCAGTGGAAAAAAGGAATGAAAAGGCTGCGGGTCAGTGAAGACACTATGTGACCTTGAAAAAGTCACCTTATTTCCCTGTATATCCTTTTTCAATAATCTATAAATGCCTCCCTAATTCTGGTCATCCAGATAAGTTATTTAGTATGTGTGGGTGCATACATGCGTGTGCACATGATCAAACTTTTTTACATGGTAATGAGTTAACATTTAAGTTTCTGTGAGTGCAGAAAGTTGTAAAAATCACTGTTTGGCATAAATTTCCTGGCAATAATTTAATAGTCCAAGATTAGAATAAAGTTTGTAGCTATTTTCATTCATAATCCTATTTTATTTTCCAAAATATTAACAGATTTCATCTCATCAATTCCAAAATAATTCCTCTCATTTAGTCTTTTTCATATATGAAAAACTACAACCTATCTTTCATCTTCATAGTTACTCACCAGATTTTCAGAATAACATCAACAATAAATACATGGTCAACTCTACCCACTGGTAAATAATATTTCTTCTCAAATATGATAAGAAGGAAGCTAAATAGTGTATCAAAATAATGGAGTGCTTCCTAATACCCATTTCTTATTTGTGTGCGATGGTTTAACAAATATAATACTCTGGCTTCAGACTCCAGGGGGCTAGTTTACAAATGCAACAGTAACAATTCATCCAGGGCTGGGAGCGATGTCTGGCTGATCTTTCATTTCCACATTTCATATGATCCCGTGTATCTAGGTTCATGCTGGAGCCACACTGAATTGATTTTCTTTCTCATTTTCTCCGGGCCCCAAGGGAGACCCAGGTCTTCTCAACAGTGTTAATGAGAGATGAGTCTTCACACTCCTCTCTTGCTGCTATCTCTATTCTAAATTAAGGTTTGAGATACTTTCATTCTCTTTTTAAACCCCCTTCCAAAATTTGTTCTTTGTAACAAAAAAAAAAAAAAAAAAAAACCGAACTTAATTTAAAAGGAGCTTCAAGTTTATTAATTTCTTCAAATTGTGCAAACATGTATCAAGGCCTCCAGCAAGGACTTTTTACATTAAATTACGGACAATGCCTGCTTGGCTACAGACCACAGAAAAACACTCAGTTATATACACAGTGCCTGCATTTCAGGGAGAGGAATTTCGTAAAACAAAGAGCCGCTCCCAACACCTCAGAAATGATAGGAGCAGACATATGCCCACAGCATCAGAAGGAACATTTTCTGTGATGGACATATAGATAAAATAGTTTCAAAAACTTTTATACAACTGCAAGTTACTGCTTTTATATATGATATAGCAAAGTATGTTCTCTCTCTCCCTCTTAATGAGCCATTACAGGTCTATTTCTGGTCTCAGTTGTCCTGTCCAACATACCACCTGTTAAGAAGGCGATGTTGGAAGCCTGCATTTGCGAGCTGTGTCCAGCTAGCTTTGCCTCAGGCACGCCACGTGACCCCGGGCCACTTCGTTTGCTGCTGGCTTTTCTATTGTACTGTGTAGAACAGCCAGAGAAGTGGCACTGAGATTCATGTTAAAGGGAGAAACACTAGCAACAGAAACATCTTCTAGGAGAGGCAGTAAATTAAAAGAGGATAGAAAAGAAAGGCCCGTTGAGAAAAGAGAAGGTTAAAAGGGAGCGCAGAGTGAGAAACTGGCACGACCGACACAGGGACGCAACTTTTTTATAAGAACATGGTGAAATGATTCAGTTCATTAAAACTGATTATGCTCCAAATGTCTCAGATATTATGCTGAGTGTTCCATTCAAGTTAGGAAGAAAAATATGTACCTAATCAATTAATTGCAATAAATGCAAAATAAAAAATTTATATAGTTGAAGTATAAACAGAAATTTAGGGAAGAGCAGGAGAGGGAACAATTTATTTTGTTGGGAGATAGATTTGGCTGTTGGGAAATCACAGAAAGGATCCATAAAGAAAATGGCAAGTGCCAGACCTTGAGCAGACTTTGGAGAGATAAAAAAGATGTAAAAGGCAATGACGGGACTTTCCATGAAGAGGGAAATCAGAAGCTGCAGAGGGCGCAGGGCAGCGTTATTCATTTGTAATAGGTGGTATTGATCAGCAGGGTGCATAACCAGGGGTGACTATGCCCCCTGCTCCCTCCTCCCCCCGCCCCTGCGCCCTGGGAGTATCATGCAGTGTCTAGAGGTATTCTCGCCGGCACCATTGGGTGGAGAGGAGGAAGACCAAGCAGCCTACTGGCATCTAGTGGGTAGAGGTCAGAGATGCTGTTAAATTTCTTAAAACACACAGGTCTGCCCCCAGCAACAAAGAATTATCCAGACCAAAAGTCAATAGTGCAAGGTTAAAAAAAACTCTGCTGTAGGTTATGGTTTCTAACCCAAGTGGAGAGAACACACTTAATGTTGTGCATAGAGGATTTTAAAAGATTATTCTGGTCAGTGTGTGGGAAACTTGTCAGTGGATGACAAGACAGAACTGGGGGAGCTGACTGAAGGCTACAGCAGTGGTTTCCATGGCAGATAAGGGCGGCATCAGGGAGGCACAGAAATCCTTTCATATGCCATTGACAGCTGGACTAACATAAAAAAATTAAATTAATATAAGACTAGATTAACGAGAAAAGAGTGTATGCATGGGAGAATCAGAATATGGTGCTCATCATGAAATGAGGCTCAGAGAAATGATCAAGCCAGGCATCTTTTTATACTTTTTAAACAAAGAAACAATAAATTGTAAAGAAATTGCCTGGACAAAGGAATTACATAAGTGCTCATTAGAAGGGAATGTAAGCAAGTTTTAGGTATTTATTACAGAGAAATCTAAAGAAATCTAAACGAAGTCTGGGCTTAGGTAGTCAGTGAGGAAAGAACAATAAGCTTTGTTCACAGGGACTCTCCACTCTGAGTTGTTTAACTCGCACCAACAGGGGTGTCTTCAAGGGCAGGGAAGGCACTTGCACCTGGAAGGGATCTCCTGACTTTATGGGGACAGAGAGATCAGTGTTCTTCTTGCACTGGCAGTTTCCTAGGTATTTAATTTTAAATAATCAATATGTCATGATGGGATATCTTAGGGCAGCCTTCCTTGAGCCCTGCTGGAGGAACACTATGCGCCACAAGTTCAGGGCAGGAAAAAGCGCGCATGTTCGAGGACAGGAAGAAGGCAGGTGCTTCTGTGTCTAGATCACAGTAAACAAGAGAAAAAAGGGCCAGCTCTGCAGTGTGTTCAGGTCCTGATTCTGTCCTGAGAGCAGAAGAGGCAAATGAAGAGCATGCACATGTTAGGGGAGGGATGCACACTAATTAATTTCTTTAAGTCAGTGGTTGACAGGTGGAAGATAGGCTGGGAAGGAGCAAGAAGAATCAAAGCAGGAGAGGAGGGATGATTCTGGTAAACTGAGCAAGGTGGCTGCTGGGAGGGAAGTGGAGGCTGTGAAGTTGGAGACAGTGAGGTGGGTGCAAAATAAATTTTTATAGATTTGACAGAGTTTGGTGATGAATTGGGTTTGAGTCATGTTGGAAAGGGAAATATTACAAATGCCTCCGGGAAGAATAAACGTTTTATTGAAGAATTTGCAAAACATTTGCAAAAGTATATCACATATTCAGTCACTGAGGAAACCTCAATAAATTCTCCTAATGAGACATGCACAAGATATTGTGTCCGACAACAGTTCAATAAAATTAAAACACTGTTTAAACAAAATTTATGACCACAGGGGTAGTAAAAGATAACTAATAATAAAACAAACAAAAGTGTTTATTGTTCTAAATAATAACTCTGAAGCTAATGAAGAAATCAAGGTTGAAGTGATAGATTATTAGACATGAAGACCTCTATCCATCAATTCCAGTGGCACGGACAGTACAAGCTATGCTCACAGGCAACACCATAAACTTAAATTGCTTTGTTATTAAAGCAAAAATAAGGAAAATAAATTAAATTATGCCTTGAACTCAAAGTAGAAAAAGGACAAGAACAAACTCCTAATAAAAGCAAGAGAAAGGAATTAAGAATGCAAGCACAAACACAAATATTAAGCCCAGAAAAATTGTATAATGGATAAATAAAGTGACTGGTTTTTTTTTAAACAAAGTATTCCTCCATCCCAAGACATAGACAAAGGTCTAGAATTTCAAATCAAATACAATAAAGAGAAAAGGCAAATACTCAAAATCACTGTAAGAAATACTGGGTCTTCCGCCCTGGCAGGACCCATTTATTGCCCGGAGACAAAAAGTCCATAGAAGATGACCTTGTATTGCACGGAGCCTGTTTCATTTCCATCAGGTGGTCCACAATAGGGATTCCTAGAATGAATTGCAGGCATAAAGGTCTCAGCTGGATTCGCAGTTATCTCTATAACTGATACAGTAATTCCAGGAGTTTAAGAGGAATGTAGCATATTATTCATTCCCCTACTCCCTCTCTCTAGGGGTGAAGATGGAGGTGGAAGGATGGCTGATGCGGAGAACATGGGGGTTCTGGAGTTCTGTGCCATTCATCAGTACAGGAAAATACCTAAGAACATTCTCCTATGGGGTTAGAAACATTATTCTCTACCAATGTAATATTTTAGAAATTGTTTATAGCTCTTACATGTTCAGGCTGTGCTCATTTACTCATTTCATCCTCCTGCAAATCTATAAAGTCAGTACATTTACAATCTCCATTCTTCATATCAGGAAGCAATAAGAAGTCGAGTAACTTGCTCAGGGTCATACAAATACTAAGAGAAAAGCTGCAACTCAAGTCCAGGCGATGCAACTCCAGAACCCATGCTTTTAGCCACATCGCCATGAAAGCTTCCATTAAATCTCCGCCATTTGTTGAAATTCCACATTTTCTCTCTTTTCTAATGTTAGGAGTAAGGTACCTCATGACAGGTATTATAAAGCTTATCTGTCTCAGCACAACTCTCAACATCATGTGAGCCAATCATCAGAGCAAAAACTTCTAAGCTCGTATACAGCAGGACACTGTTCTGGAGATACTCAGAGATGTGCACTGAAAAAAGTTTCAAATGTGTCACATGCACTTGCGAAATTCTGCAGACTCTACCCTACTTTTAAGTGCACAATCTATTGCTTTCAAAACAAATTTATAGTAAATAAGACAGCTTAAATCTGATAAATTCTCCTACTTTATCTGATCATGGTATATTCTCCCCCTCCCCAAATCAAAGCTTTTAAAATCCCACCACACGCTGTGCAGTGCGCACTTGTCTTTGAAACAATCAGGATGTCTTGGCAGCGGGAAATGAGGCTCCCTGCCCTCATCACTCCTGTCATGTAACATCGACCCATCAGGTCTAGCCAATGGAATGCAACGTAAAAAAATGAGTTAAGGAATATAAATGTTAGAAATATAAATTTTATTTTGCTACCATGGCATTTTTTTGCTTAGAAAATCCAAGTGTATCCACTAAGAACTAATGGAACCAATAAGAGGTTAATAAGTTGTCCACTTACAAATAAATTTATAATAAAGAAAAATGTTTCCCTATTCGCTAGTAATACCCAGCTGTAAATCATAGGAAAATAAATAGACCATTCACAATAAGAACACCAAACACTTAGGGTCAACAAGAAATTGGTAGGTACCATTGAAGCAAATGACTATTCTTTACTGCGGACCTTAACCCCACTCCCATTCTCACCAGGAAGTTCACACTTTCTACACACTTACACTGTGCAGAACATACTAGGGTTTTATATGTGTCATCTTGATTCATCTTCGCAATAACCCTGTAAGGCAGATTCTATTGTCCCCATTTCATAACTGAGAAAACTAACATTTTTATGTCAGAAAGTTTTTTTATAATTTTTTTATTTTAATTGTTGTTCTTGTACAGTTTCTGTCTCTTAATTTTATGTCAGAAAGTTTAAAGGAAATCCTGAATATACAATGAAGCAAATTGTTTATGAATAAGGTTATTGTAAGTTGTGATAATGTTAATTCTCCCTCAAGTAAATGTACAGTTTTAATAAAATTTCAATCAAAATCCTAATAGAATCTTTTAACTTATCATAGTAAATTTAAATTTTTATCTGGAAAATTAATGAGTGAATACAGCCAAGAATATTCTTTAAAATAGTAAAGGAATTTTTCTCTAATGGATATCCAATCAGAAAGCTACTAAAAGGTAACACTCACACAAATGTGAGTGTGTGATTAAGGGGTTATCTCAAATGAGTGTGGAAGTTATAAATCAGTAACAGATGTTGGGGCAATTGGCCTAATGCTCTTGAAGACAGAAGAGTACGGGTGACCGACCAAGTGAATAAATGGATCAACATAACCTGCCTTTGGACCGATTAGCTCTCCTAAAACACTGGCAGGATAAAACCATTCCAGATGGAATCATCTTTGTTGAGTGTTTTTTTTCTTCCTGAGTGGAAGGACAAAACAATGTGGAAATCTCCAGGTTGTCCAACATATTTCATCGACCCTCTCCCTTTCTTCTAAGCAGTGCCAGATGTTTACTAAACATCTGCTGATTATTTGGCACCTGGGGGAACACTCCAAGAACATAAATGAGAACAATAGAAGACAGAATTGTTAAGAAAAAATTCTAAGAGAAGACATTGCTCAGTAAGGGATGGACTAGCAAAGGAAGCTTGGTGTAATAGGAATTTGGAAACGTGCAGGATCTTATGGGCGGAGGGGGGAAAAGTTGAGAGGGAGCATGCAGAAAGGGGAGGGGTGGAGAGGAAAGGCTGAGAGCAGAGAAATAGAGGGGAATCTATGGGCTGGAAGAGAGGGTGCACATGGGGAGGAGCTGAGGAGCCTGAAAGGGAGTCAGGGGAGTCCATGGGATAGGAGCCAGTTAGACTTGGAAGCAGGGGAGTGACCCGGAAAGACAGCGACAATAAAGAAGGAAAAAAGGCTTCAGCATGAGGATGGAGAAGAGGAGGGGACAGTGAAACCAGGGGGCCTGATGTGAAGGCTAATGCTATAATCTAGGCGTGAGGTGACAACCAGCTGATGGCGACAAAATGCGGCAGCCACTTCAAAGCATCATCCCCAGGACAGACCAGAGTTCTGAAACAGTTATTTTCAACCCTGGGGTAGAAGCAAGTGCAGGACCCAGCTGAGTAAGCAGTAGAAATAAGATCACCTTCCCTCAGTTTCTCCAGCTTATCCCCTCTGTTGGGAACTGCCCTGCCTGGTTTCAGGAGCTGTAACCCCCCCCATGGCTAAGGCTGAGTGAGAGACCTTGGGACCTTAAGCCACTAAGGAGGCAAAGCTTATCTCCCTGGCAGGGGCACCGCTTCTGCTCCTTTTACTTCATCCATAACTAACCCCTAATGCTTGATCAGTTAGCCAATGATGGGTAAGATTCCTCTAGGGAGGAATGACCTAAGACAGGCATGATCATGGGGAGCCCCCAGGGAAGGACTTGGGGGGCTACAGCAAAAGAGGGTGATGGACCCTCGCCCCTTGGCTTTGACATAGCCTGAGTCCTCATTCTGTCTGCAAGAAGTCTCCTAATCTCTTGGCTGCCTTACTTCCCCTGCCTGACTTAAACCTGAAACAATGACAGAGGGCTGCACCACCCTCTGCAAAGGGCGGGTTCCCCAGGTGATCAGGCCTAAGAAAGAATACATAAAATCTTGTGAAACCCACTTTGCTAAAATGATAAGGGTCCCAGCAGGAAATGAGTTTGTTTCCCAAAGTTTTGTAGCCCTTTAGCTAACAGACCCTGACTCAGAATAAGCCCTCATAGTTCTTTGTATGCTAGCTATTGTTTGATCCTTACTGCCTGACAATGATTAATGAACTTTACCTGTATTCCTGTGCAAATTGAAACCCAATAAAAGCCTGTCAAGGCGAGGGTTGGCATGCTCTCCCCTTGAGAGAGTAACTGTGCCATCCCTATTCCTCCACAGGACTCAGTAGTCCATGTGAATTTGTCTCGTATCTCATCCATAACGCCTTGGACACTGCGGGCCGGTGTCCGCGTCACCCCTCCTCATCCCCCAGAAAGGTACACAAAAGCTCTTTCTTCCCCCACAGCCCAGGGTCATTTCGTCCACATTTCATCCACTGTCTTTAGTCAAGGGTCTTCATCCAGCCTCTAACTTCATGTGTCTTAAAAGAGCAAAATTTACATGTGTACTATATTCCTAAAAAAAGTCTTGAACTTTTTTTCACCCTAATGAGAGCTAACTTGTAAAATACAATTATCTGAATTCTTATGTCGGTTCTGACACTGGACACCTTTGCAATTTTGAGCAACTTCCGAGACTCAATTTCTTTTAATTTGCAAAAGGGGGAACTGTTTTCTGACTTACAGTGATACTGCGAAAGTTCAAGGAAAAAATACATATGTATGTATGTATTCTAGCAATCTACTGTCAAGTACATATAAGATAATAAACAAAGGGGGCTATTAATAACAATTATAAACACAATGCTTTTCAAGAGGGGGTCAGTGCTTCTCCAAAGAGTTACATTTTCCTTCCCCTGCTGGGTCAGTTAAAACACCAGCCCCTGTGACTTCTACACACCTACAGTGGGTTTCTGTTAATGTAATGGAGTAGAGGTGAGATCATAACCTCTTATTTTATAAACACCTTCTCTCCAAGAGAAGTGGCTATACTGAGAACAACCACTCTCCAGGATGATATGATAAAATCATTTGCTGAAATTACTTTTCCTGGGGGAAAAATGAATAAAAGAATCTCATCAGGTGTTAGAACTCAGCTTCTCCAGCTATTCAAATTCCATTATTTATTTTGTACATCTGGAAGGTAAATGGAAGCATTGCTACCATAGGTTTCTCCAAGCTGTCTTCAAACATGTTTAATAAGGAGATTAGGCATTTGAGTAGGTTTCCAACTATTGAAAGTTCTATTCTCATTTTTCATGTTGACATTTTCAAACCCAGCTTATCTTCTTGACCTTCTGGCTTGCCACCACCTCCAGAATTGGAGGCTCATTCCATCCACTAGGAAGAAAGGACCTATCACCCTGTGATCTCCAGATTGCTGACCCACTAGAAATGGTAAGAACTTACTACAGGCTCAGATCTGGACCAGGAACTAAAAATAATTTGAAAACCTGTGTGTTATCTTTTTGTGAGAAAAAGCGGAGAATTGCATGTGAAATATTGAGCTTTGTTATAAGAAAAAATATAGAAAAAATTGAAATGCTTTGCAAGATACTGTGGGAGAGATAAGATTATAGGAGTAAATTGAAGGGGACAAATGTGAAGATCTAAAAAGAAGTGGTTCTCTACCCTGGCTTTCCATTTGAATCACCCAGAAAGCTTTTAAAACTTGTAGTATCCAGGTTATACTCCAAACAAGAAAAATATCCAGGTATCTAGAATCTCTGGCAACTGGACTTGGAGGGGTGTGTGTGTGTGTGTGTGTGTGTGTGTGTGTGTGTGTGAAATTTAATCTCTGAAGATAATTCCAGTGTGCAGCCAGGATCACAAACTGCTCATGCAGCTCCCGGCAGGTCTGAAGCCTGCCTATCAAGTGAGGTCGGGTCAGGATGGAGAAGTGGGAAACAATTCTGATTTTGAGTAGTAAATGCATTTTATTATTCCAACTGAAAAGTTATTCCCTGTAAAGCAACAAGTGCAGTTAGCTTTTCTGGCTAAGGTTCTGAGGAAAATACACAGACTCCCATGGTTATAGAGTAAGGTAGGTAACGTTAACCAACAGGTTTCTAAAGGCAGAATCCAATGACTGGTTGTAACGGCTACGTAATTTAACCATTCCTGTTATTCCAAAGTCGTCATCAGGGAGAGCTGCTGCCAGGGAATTCAAGATACCTGGAACCATCTTAACAGTAGCAAAGAGAGAATCTTGTGTTAGTTGAATACACATGAGAAGGGGAAGATATATTGGATAATACAGGCTGAAGAAGAAACGGACATTATGAGGTTTGCTGGGTATCACGTGGTAAGATGACAATGAACACACCACAACCAATGAAAGGAGATGCTCACTGTGCGACCAAGCAGGATTTGGGGGCGTCTGCGTCATAGGAGTGTATCTGCCCATCAACGACTCCCACCTTCACTTCCCTGCTGCTCAAAACTGAACCACTGGAAGTGTCCTTCCTCTTTGGTGTACTCATAGGAAAAGCATAGTGTTATAATATGAAAATAATTTGGTAACGTTCGACAAAGTTGAAGGCACATACATATCCTATGATTTGGCAATTCCACTGAGAAATAAGTACAGTAGTGATACTCTGAACATACATTCAGTATTGTCTGTTATGTTATAGTGAAGAATGAGAGTGGGGGTGAATTATGCTCTTTGAAAATAAATTAAATAAGACAGTATTCTTGCACATGACATAATCCGTATCACTTATAACGATAAATGATACATCATTGATGAATAGATAAACAATGTGAATAAATTTCAAAAGCAAAGTTGAAAATGGAAAAGGCTAGTAGTAAAATAATATATGCAATATATACAACTTATGTAAGTTTTAAAAAACAAAAACAACTATATATTCTAAATTCTTGTGGCTTGATAGATAAGTACCAAATGCATAAAAATTTGGCAAGAAAGAGAAAAATGCGATTAGTCTGAGTACAAAGGGAGATTTAACTATAACTGCAAGGTTTGGGCTCTTAAAAAACTGATCTGCAGCATACGATATGATAAAATAATAACTACTATCACATCTGGAAGATGGGTACTCAAACTTAATTGCCTATATTTAATATTCAACAATAAATAAACAATTAGAGAGAGTCTGTCTATGATCTCTAGATGGTGACTAGAACCAGCAACCCAAAACTAACAGATATTTGCTATGTGCTGCCTGCCACGACGTGCACACACAGCACATTTTGTACAACCCTTTGGGTCCACTTGCAAACTTAGTGTTGTGGATCCAATCAGATGGGTATTTTATGCACATTTCGCAGTAAAGGAAAAGCTCATGGAAGGTGAGAGATTTTCTCTAGACCTGGGAGGTAGAACTCAAAAGGTATCTTCTGCCTACTCCTCTTTCCGAAATGTTTCTTAGGAAAAGGCTGCTGGGGCATCTGGAATGTATTTTTACTTAGAAACGATATCATCAGTGGTGATGAGGCTTCCAGGCGCGCTCATTAATTAACCTGGCTTTTGGAGAGAAAGGCAGTGATTGCCTAGGAGCGCATTCTCCAGAGCGTGATGCATGCAGGTTGCATCCTGGCATATGGGCAGGGAATTAGCTACTTTGGACTCCCACTCTGAGAATTATTTCCTTCTCAATTTGCATTTAATTCTTCTGGTAATTTACAAGATGAAGTATTAGTTTAGTACATATGTGTATTAACACATTCTGGGGCTTGCCAAATAATCTTTTTAACTAAGAGTACTTACATCTCAGACTTAGAATTTCAGCAGGCAGCAGGGTTCAGCTTGCAATTGAGAATAAGGTTCTGTTTCTCTACGTCTATTTTTATTAATACTTTCTGCTTTAGACAAGACATACTGGTTTTCCATTCTGGTAGCAAGCAGTTTTTTTAATTAATATATATCAGTTTTAAAAGTATGTCAATGTAAACAAATATTAAATAATGATAATACAGTGGTACTTTACTGTAGCAAAAATGTTTAGGCATATTGAAACGAATGTCACCACCCTGAGGAATCATGCCTTCACTTTCTTTGGCCTCTTCTCTGCTCCCATTCTGCTCTCAGCTCCATCTCTCGGGCGCCCACCTTCGGTCTTTAGAACCTTCCAGCACACAGAATTTGACAGTCTACCAGCAGCCGTGCTAACCTAAAAAATATTCAAGGCTTAACAACTGTTTGACTCCTTTCCCTCCTTCAAGTCCTCCAAATTCCCAGCTAACTCTCTAATTTTTTCAGTGGAACTGGACTAATTTATGCTTAGGTATGAATTTAATCACTCATTTCTCAAATAAACAAGTCCTGAAGCCCTGAAGCACTGTGGGGTATAATGACACAGGCTTCTGACAAATGAATAACACTGAGTGAAAAACTAATTCATTAAATAATGCTAGGCTGCATTTGCTGTTAATGCATGTTTGAACAAAGCACTGTAGAAAAAAGGGAAGAGAGGGCATAACTTTGCTTGTTATAGAAAGAAGAAGCTTAGGGATGTTATAGAGCAAGTGGTATCTGAGCTGAGTCACAGAAGGAATTTAAAAGGCAAAGATTGGAAAAGATAAGTTGAAAGGTAAGCACAGCATATACAAAGGTTTGGAATTAACTAATTGGGAAATAAATGCCTAAGGAATATGCTTAAGGACTAAACAGAAGTTGAATGTGCAAGAATATGGAAAATGAATGGGAGAAAGAGCAAAGTCTAAAC